>KZ062527.1:96860-137250 GCA_002091835.1 Anopheles maculatus | reverse complement strand
GAGCATCGCATCAATGAAATGGCAATTACTTATCAAATGCGACACAGGGAGGATTCTATTTTTTTTTGTATATGTACATGAAAGTAGCTAGATAAGAAAGATTGCGAAATGAATGAAATGGCCATATGTTGGTTGCATGATAGATGGCATCTGCAGCACATTAGTGGCACTAGTGATCGGGTGTAAGAAGATTTGCTACAACACAACCCACACGTTTTGGCTCAAAACCACTCGCTCAATCTCTTTAACGCTGGATTAACTTATGATCTGCTCACTATAAATCCTGTTTACTATTTAATATTAAATAAATAAATTATATTATTATTAATAGCCAGTGTTATACTATTCGGAGTTTTTATAGTAAAGTTATACGATCACTTCAATATCTTTGAGTTGGGTTGAAATATCAACTAAATACTAGTTTTTCCGTATGCTGAACTGTGGACTTCTTGTGAGTAAGTTGTGATAAGGATGCTACCAGTTCAATGCAAATTTATTACCTTACGTTGAAGTATTACTTTATTCTATTTTTAGCAAATCAAAAGATTGTTAGAAAATAATATCCGAAGGGGTTATAAAATACATCCAGTTAAAGATTGTAGAAGAAGTTTTTGGAACATTCTTAAACGGCTTACCTTCCTTCACCACCTCAATGCAGCACGAACTGATCAATTGTGGTACCGGTCAGAGCGAGTACCTTTTCGGGCGTCAACGAAGTAGCTGTTAATATAACAAATGATTAATTAAGACATTTGATCTACTCTCGAGCCCAACTTACCCAGCTCAAGCCATTCGCTGGGCAGACCAGCATCGCGACGTGCAGCAGCAATCGCATACCGCAATGCAAATTGCACCGTAATCCCCAAATTGTACGCCGGTTCACCAGTTGCCTTTGAGCGGAGTACACCTGCCGGATTGGAACTTTTCTGCAGCAACCGGACACGCATGTCTTGTGGTATGTCGCGCGCACTCGGTGGCTTATAATTCCACGTCCGGAAGTTGGTTAGTGCACCGGTTCCGCGATCGTACCGAAGTTCCTCTAGAAGATGATAGCCCAATGCCATCACGAAAGCACCCTCGATCTGTCCAATGTCTAGCAGAGGGTTCATACTTTCTCCCGTATCTTCCAGAATGTCCACACGGATTGGTTGCACCTGTCCGGTTAGCACATCTACCTCCAGCTCAACCGCACACAGTGCCCACACTGTGTAACCGCGCAGATCCGCCCGTTTAGCATTGTACGAAGCGGACAGATCGATACGACGCTGGTAACACGTCTGCACGATTGCTTCCCAGGGTGCCGTTCGATTATCATCCCGAACTGGCCGAATGCGCTCGAGCAGTGTTTCACAGGCCCGGCGAGCAGAGTATGCGACCAGATCTGTACTGATGGAACCACCCTCGATGAACGCATTTGGTGAACCATTGGATGTGTGTGGCTTCACCTTGACCAGTGCCAACGAGATCCCAAGTGTGTGGGCCACAACCTGCGCAACCTTCGTGTTGACACCCTGCCCTATCTCGGGTGCTCCTATCGTAACGGCCACACTGCCATCTACGTGGTAAATCGACACCCAAGCATTCATTCCACCGAAGTACCGAATTGGATGTCCCATAGGAACGATCGCGATTCCTCGTTTTTTCCAACGGTTTGTTTCGTTGTGTCGATCTACTGCAGCCTTCCGGACTTTGAAATCTACCTGTTCGTAGAAGGTAGGCATCAGCGTGGCCATACTGCTGCCCGGTTCCATATTTGCGAGGCGCACTGTTTGTGGCGACAGCCCGATAACATACGCCACATGTTCCATGATCGTTTCTATCGTTGCGATCGATTCCGCCGTTCCAGGCGATCGTAACCAGGTGGTGCTGGGTGAGTCGGAAAGAACGCCACGCAACCGAAGTCTCCAGCTGTCATCGCTGTAGCAATTGCGAAACGCTTCCCGGAACAGCATCGTCATCGCTTCGTACTGGGATGCACCCAGATCTTCGTGGTACGTGTTGGAAAGCCGTACGATACGTCCATCGGCAGGTCGAACATCCACCTCGTACTCACAGTGACCTCCGATGCGTTTACCGATCGCTTGCATCGTCGTCTCAAATGGCAAAACCATGCGAACTGGACGTCGACTAAGATACGCGGCTAATGCACAGGCACTTGCAATCCATGCACCACGGGACAGTTTCGCTCCATAAGATCCACCAACCGGGCGTACAATAACGTGGATACTGCTCTGGCGTAGTTGGAGTGACTTCGCGATAGCTACCTGCACCATATGGCTAGACTGCGTGGCACTGTACACCTCCATTCCGGTTCCATCCTCCGACGGGATGCAGAGACAAGTCTGCGGTTCTAGTGTGAAGTGTGCCTGACTGCGAAAGTGACATCTGCCAGTTATCTTCACCGTACCCGACGTACTTCCCGGTCGATTGTACGACCGTCCAACTACATCTGGTTCAAGGGTAAGGAACCGGTTCGTTGTGTTACCGTGAGCAAAAACATCCTCAATTGTTGGAAGAATCGGTTCCCCATCGGACTCTCCATACGACGCCTGTACCAGCGTTGCTGCCTCCGTTGCCAGCTCGTGTGTTTCCGCCACCACAATACCAATCGGTTGTCCATGGTACAGGACTTTCCCGCTGCATATGATCTCCTCCGGTACATTGCGAAACGGGAATGCGGTATTGATACCACCTTTCAGTGATCCAAAATCATTCTGCCCGGGTATATCTTTGGCGGAGTAGAACGCTACCACACCCGGCAGTTCCAGAGCAGCAGATGGATCGATCGATAGAATCTGACGACGGGCGACAGTAGCCAAAACAAATGCGGCGTGTAGCTCATCGGGTCGACTTGGAAGATCATTCACGTAGACTGCCTCACCAGCTGTTTGTTGGAAAGCTTCAAGCTTTGGCAGTGCTTGGGTTAGAGGCCAATTGGATGGATACGTATCGAACGACTGGGCTCCGGTTGAGAGTGGACGTGGTATGGCGAATCCTCCGGAGCGTACTATTACACGACGATCACGCGGGGCAATGTGTAGCACAAAGCGGTATAGCAAACCGACCGCTACCTGTCGACGGTAGGATGCATCAGGCGTTGGTTCGGTTTGGCCACCGGCTAGTTCGGCATTGAGTACAGCAAGCGTTTCCTGCAGCATCACATTGTTGAATGGGTTCTTTCCCTCCAGGTATTGTTCGGTTCGGGAGGCTCGGGAAAACTGAAAAGAAACGACGTGTTAAATTTACAGAATGACAGGTGAGACAAGTGAGGTTTGTTCGTGACTCCTAAGAAATCAGAGGCGTCTCAACACTCTACGGTAGAGACGCCGGACAATCCAACTCTTTAGGTTTTCGCGATTGAGAGTGCTTTCGAGATCTTCTGCAGCAAACTGTTAGTAAGTAGGTTCGTCGTCTTTTAAACGTGAAATCTTTTGTTTTGCTTGCTAACCATTACCACCACACGAGCCCAACTACACGTATGTTAAGATGCGATATGTAAAACATAGCAGCCCTTGTTCCTTTCTCAGCAGTTCCGTTCGTTATCGGAATAGCTATCGACGAACATTTTCTCATCATACACATAAAACACACACACCTACCTTCGGTCCGATACCGCCAAAGCACAGGTTCGCTTGCTCCACGGTGATTTTGCGTGCGCACAGCCGCAACAGAAAGGCGGCGTTGACATGAGCGCTAGCGTTCTGCGCTCTTGCCGCCACCTTGTACGTACGAAACACGCACCGGTCCGAATCGAGCGGCGGAAGCGTAACGTTCAGCAACACGCGTCTGTGCATGTTGAAGCTGAGAAACTGTGCGGGCAACAGTTTTTCCATCGCACCACTCGGTGAAGCTAAAGCGTAGGAAAGCGGTACGGTACGTGAAAGTGAAGGTAGCGTTGAGTTTTACCATTGCATTTCCACTTACCGATCGTCATCTCAACACCGATCGCCGCGAACAGCAAGTACAGGTCGGACGGGAACTCAGGATGGCGATGTTTAAGCGTCAGATTGCCGGCTATAGTCCCGACATGCCGTACCGCTGGATGTGCAATCTCTTCGACGTGGCGTGCTAGTTCCACACAGTACGCAAACCGTCGATCGGTACGTGCCGCTTCACGAAGTATTTCAATCAACTCACTCAACGTCACATTAGCGCCGACGATAACGGAACTACCGATCCAATAGTTGCGCAGTTCCTCCACATTGCGTACGTCGATAAACAGGCGCAAATCCTTCCGCCTCCTGTAAACACCGTGGCCTGTATTACCAGCTACGAGGATGTACTCTCCAACACCAGCATTCTCCTCGCGCAGTATGTCAAAAATCTCATCCACAGTACGTACACGAAACCACCGTCGATCGGATGGGACGAACTGGAGTTCCACCGTTTCGTCGAAACAACTCTTGGCAGAACAATCCCGCTCGCAGCCGACACACTTTGCCCGGGGCAGATCTTCAATGTCCGGTTGACAAACGATACCGAGCGCACGCCGTGCCAACTGATCTTCTGGTGGAGCATCGATTGCAAACGATTTGAACGCATCCAGTATGGGCCGATAGCCTGTGCAGCGGCAAATGTTCCCAGCCAGACCCTTCTCAACGTCCTCCATCGTTACGTTACCGTTGTTGGCTTCGAGCAGGCTGTACATACTCATCACCATCCCAGGTGAGCAGTAACCACACTGGGTACCGTTGAACTGTGCCAGCCGTTCCTGTACCGGGTGATATCCGGTCGCTTTCGAGCCGATACCCTCCACCGTAAGGATGTCCATGCCATGGCAGGAGTACACCGAAAACAAACACTAACGAAAACGGGAGAAAATAGCCGATAAACAACACACAACACTGGGTAATGGGTAACTGGGACTTCACAAACCGAGTTCACGGAGAACGTGATACGTTGCTTGGTAACCGGGTGTGTGTCGACGACGTTCACGATGCACACCCCACAGCCACCTTCGAGGCACATAAACTTGGTGCCCGTCAGATGCGCCTTGGTGCGTATGAAGGTATTCAGCGTTGCATCTATCGGTAGTTGGTCCGGGGAAACTGTCCACAGCGAAAAAATGGAAAGAAAGACACGGAGAAATTAATGCGTAACAGTGAAAGGTAGATGCGTGCGTATACCCTGGTAAAGCTTCCCGTTGATGGTAAACTTGACGTGCATGACGACACTGTTCCGAGTACGCAATTCGAGCGCAAATCCAAGACTGATGTTTGCAGACCAACTGGCCAACTCAACGGATAGTTCCCAGACCACTCGTTGCGCATGGTGCGATGAAGACCCACTCCACCATATTGTACGCCTCACTGAGCAACTACACGTCTGGCGGGGTTGTATGTATAAACGTTGGGGAATATAAAAACCAAATCGTCCTTTCACGCATCGAACGGATAGAACCGATCAAACCGTACAATGGGTATATATGTGAGAAACAATTTTCTTATGCCCGTTTTTTAAATGGACCCCCCAATCGAAACAGGGCGCCTTCCAGTACGATCATTAAGGTACGCCACGCGAAATCACGCATTGGAAGGTGCGCTCACGCGCACACGGGCTGGGTTCCCGTTCGATGATTTCGGAAAATCGGCACCAGTTCCCCAGTAGCCTCGATCGAGTGCACATCGTTTGTTTTAATGCTACCGTAGAGCTTAGTGGTTGGACGCGCGTGGCAAGTGGATTGAAGTTTTTTTTTCGTTAGTAGCTGTGTTGCTGGTACACACTTTCGCCGTTCGTCCGTTTGTTTGTTTGAGTGTGCATCCATATGGCGGGAAACATCAATATGGACGCAGAGGTGCGCCTCACGATCAACGGCCAGCTGTACACGGGTAAGAAGAAGCAACTGATGCGAATCTGTGATCGAGTTTCATATGCGTGAATTGATCTGCAGACGATGGAATGCATCGATGGAATGTGGAGCGCTGGCAGTTGGACGAAATGTCTTAATGCACAACCGGTGAAGATTTGCGGTGCTTTCGATGATCAGTGAAGGTTGAAAAGTGGCATTTGAAAGCATCCGAAGCATGTGCCTTTACTTGCTTGGGATGTATTTTAGGTGAATTGATCAAATTTCATAATTCATAAGCGTCAAGAGTCACTACGAGGTATGTCAGGTGTTACCCGTAATGGCCCGTAATATCGATCCGTTTTAAATTCTTCATACTTGAATAGATCTTTCCTTCAATATTTCATTCTAAAGTCAACGGCTCATTCCAGTTTTCACTTTCACATTCGTAAAAACAAACAATTTCTTGAAGTTAAAGTCTTGCAGTTGATCGTAATTAATTTTACAACCCTGAAGGTGACCTAACATGCTAACATATTCCACCGGACCGGTTAATCGTTGCCTTACTTTACAAAGTTCTAACAAAACTAGCAATTGCCGTTCTCGAACCGCAATAGAGCGTTACAATCTGAACCCCATCTAAACAGCCGAAATTGTGGATTTCTTGGCTGTAAAATCAATGCAAGCGGACGGAGCTATTATTACTTTCCCTTTTTGTTTATGATCATCGTTACCGTCCCCCGAGCACGATCGCTTTAATTTCCATGGAGTTCCGCTATTAATTGAGTGATAAATTGTCGGTACTACCAATTCTGTTACTTCGTTCTAGTAAACGCGGCCACCGTCCCACTGGACACCTCGTTGAACACATTCATCCGCAACCATGCCCATCTGAAGGGCACCAAATTTATGTGCCGAGAGGGTGGATGTGGTGCGTGTGTTGTCACCGTGTCCAGCCATCATCCTGTCACGCTAGAACGTCGATCTTGGGCAGCCAATTCGGTAGATATTGGAGATCTTTATAACGTACCTTGTAATGTAATCCAGCTCTTCTTTTACCAGTGTTTAGTATCGGTGTTTTCCTGTCACGAGCTGGATATACTCACGGTTGAAGGTATCGGTGGACACAAAAAGGATTCCTATCATCCCATTCAACGGCGGCTTGCGGAGTATGGTGGGTCCCAGTGCGGATACTGTTCACCCGGGATGGTGATGAGCATGTACAGTTTGCTTGCATCCCGGAAACGTTATCAACCGTCGGACGTGAATGCAACGACAGAAGAACCCGCGCTAACTGCAGCTCAGATAGAACAGACATTCGATGGGAATATCTGTCGTTGTACCGGTTACCGTTCGATACTGGATGCGTTCAAATCGTTCGCTCAAGATAAGGATCAGGAACCACCGATTGTGGATATTGAAGATCTTGTACGGGTGACTCCTAAAACTACTTCTACCACGCGCTGTCTCACGTTTGCCGATGGGCGAAAGTGGTATAAGGTAATGTCACTTTCGGAAACGTTCGATGTTCTGCAGATGATCGGTAACAAAGAACTTTACACATTCGTTGGAGGAAATACTGGCCATGGAGTGTATAGACGGTCGGATCGATTGAAAGTGTTTATAGACATCAGTTCCATCGAGGAACTGCATCGGCACACGTTCGATCGTGAGCTCATAGTCGGGGCTGGTATTAGTTTGACGGAGTTTATAGACCTTTTAGAGCGAACCGCAGAAGAATATCTTAACTTCGCTTACTGTATACCCATGGCAAAGCATGTAAGAAAAGTGGCGAATCTACCGGTGCGAAATGTCGGGACGATCGCGGGAAATTTAATGATTAAACATCAGCATCCGGAATTTCCATCGGATTTGTTCCTTCTGCTAGAAACCGTCGGAGCAAAGCTGACCGTTGGTAAGTATCTAGTTGTGGTGGAATTGTACAAACCAATTCTAATTCTTTCTCCCTCTTTTTTCGTAGTGTCCTCCGCCGATGGTGATGAACTCACCGTATCACCTCTAGACTTTCTCAAGCTCAACATGCACAAGAAAATACTCACCACCGTCCGACTTCCACCGCACGATCACGTCAGCACGACACTTCGATCTTACAAAATAATGCCCGTCGCACAGAATTCACGGGCCTACGTTAACGGTGCCTTCCTGCTGCAGCTATGCCCCGAGCGGAAACTCTGCACCTCCATCGCCATCTGTTTCGGTGGCATTAATCCTTCCTTTGTACATGCCCAACAAACAGAGTCCTACCTAACCGGGAAGCCCCTATTCGACGAACTCACACTCTCCCAAGCGTTAAGAATTCTCGAACGTGAGCTCAAGCCGGACTGTGTGCTTCCAGATGCATCACCAGCTTACAGAAAAGATCTTGCCCTCTCACTACTATACCGGTTTGCGCTTAGTGTCCACCCTTCCATTGATCGTACGTTACGTAGCGGAACAGAACCAATCGAACGACCGCTCGTGTCTAGCGGCCGACAATCGTACGACACGTACCAAAAACGTTGGCCACTTACGCAAAGCATTCCGAAACTAGACGCCCTAGCACAGTGTTCCGGCGAGGCCGTGTTCATCAACGATATGCCACTGTTGCCAAACGAACTGCACGGTGCTCTGGTGCTTTCGAACGAAGTGCAAGGCCGCATCGTAACGATCGACGCATCGGAAGCGCTTGCATTGCCCGGTGTACGGGCATTCTTCTGTGCACAGGACATTCCCGGATTCAATAACTTTATGCCACTCGAAATGGGATTCTCCGAGGTGGAGGAAATATTCTGCAGCGGAGAGGTACAGTTCGCGGGCCAAGTTGTCGGGATGATCTGTGCGGAAAGTTTCGAGCTGGCCAATCAAGCGGCGGG
Source organism: Anopheles maculatus (assembly GCA_002091835.1). Classification (NCBI taxonomy): domain Eukaryota; kingdom Metazoa; phylum Arthropoda; class Insecta; order Diptera; family Culicidae; genus Anopheles; species Anopheles maculatus. Next base: position 128,592 of record KZ062527.1, on the reverse strand, counting down.
GATGGTTCACGTCGAGTACAAACGTGCCGGCAATAGGACCATACTGCCCACGGTACAGGATGTGGCTGATGCGTTGGACTACAGTCGTGTCAGTGATCAACCGTACGATCGACATGGAGTACGGTATCATTTAGCGAAGGAAGGTGCGAACACGATCAGTGGAAGGTTTGATCTTCGCGGTCAGTACCACGGTCCGATGGAAACGCAAGTATCACTGTGCGTTCCGCACGCTGACTCAATGGACGTGTACTGTGCGACTCAGTGGCTTGATCATGTACAGATTGCCGTGTCGCAGGCACTACAAGTTCGCGAAAGTACACTAAATCTTACCGTTCGACGTATCGGTGGTGCGTATGGTGCAAAACTAACCCGAGCGACCCAAATTGCGTGTGCCTGTGCGGTGGCAGCATTCCGTACTGGAACGCCGGTTCGGATGATCCTGCCGCTCGAAACGGCAATGTCTTGTTCCGGCAAGCGCTGTGGGAGCGTCAGTGAGTACGAGGTATCGTTTGACGGTACCGGGCGTATTAGTCGCCTGTCGCACACCTTCATACACGATGCTGGAGCAACGTTGAACGTGATGCTCGGAGGTGTAACAAGCGATCTGTTCAAGAACTGCTATCGGACGGACTTTTGGAAGCTGCGCACAAAGATTGCACGCACGGACTGTCCACCAAACACGTGGGCACGGGCACCCGGTACATCGGAGGGCATAGCTATGGTCGAGAACCTTATGGAACATATCGCACACCGCACGGGACTAGATCCGGTGGACGTGCGGATGGCAAATATTTCGCGCGAAAATAAGATGCATTCGTTGCTGCCTCGCTTCCGGCGGCAGGTTGAATACGACGAGCGGAAGCGCCAGATTGGACAGTTCAATGAAGAAAATCGATGGCGCAAACGTGGTCTCGCGATCATGCCGATGCAATACCCGCTAGAATTGAACTCGATGAAAAATGCCGTAGTTTCGGTGTGCTCTGATGATGGTAGCGTTTCGATTACACACGGTGGCATCGAGATGGGTCAGGGGATTAACACAAAAGTGGCACAAGTGGCTGCCCATTTGTTGGGTTTACCGGTAGAGAAGATTGTCGTTCATCCGACCGATAGCTTGCTGAATGCTAACTCCAATGCATCCCAACACACTCAGGCAACGGATGGTGTTGCTTTCGTAAGTGTCCCGGTATGAGTTCCATTTTGAATTCTATAACTAACGATTTTACTTACCCGACAGGCTGTTAAACGATGCTGTGAGATACTGCTCGAACGTCTTCGGCCCTATCGAACGTTACTGCGACGCACCAGCTGGGAGGAAATGGTCCGTAATGCGAACATAGATGAAGTGGATCTTCAAGTTTCCTTCTTCGCCACACCAACTGATATGCGCTCCTATACTATCTGGGGCCTGGCGTGTGGGGAGATCGAGATGGATGTCCTTACCGGACAGGTACTTGTGCGGCGTGTAGACATCCTGGAGGATGTGGGTGAAAGTCTCAACCCCGGCATTGATGTGGGACAGATCGAGGGTGCATTCGTAATGGGTTTGGGATACTATCTGACCGAGGCGCTAGTGTATGATCCTAAAAATGGTGCGCTTGTGAACAACCGTACCTGGAACTATAAGGTACCGGGCCATCGGGATATCCCGGTCGACTTTCGGGTGTCGTTTCTAAGCAAGAGTTCCAACACGGCGGGCGTGCTGCGTTCGAAGGCTACTGGTGAACCGGCGTTTTCGCTTAGTCCTGTGATCGTGTACGCCGTTCGGAATGCGTTGCGTGCCGCACGGCGCGATGCTGGACTGCCGGACATCTGGTTGCATATGGGTAAGCAATGTTTCGCGATTTTTGTGTTTGTAGTTTATAAACTTGTTTCGCTTTTTTAGGTAGCGGAATGACACCGGAGAAAATATTTGCCCTGTTGGAGAGTTCCATCGAACAGTACAAATACGAATGAGGAACTTGTTGTTTTTGAACAATTTTGTTTTTTAGTTTAATATCTATCTAAAGCAGGTAAATCAAGACGGGTAAATGATCTACATCTAGATGGAAATACGAAACTCATCACAAAACCGAAAACATGCTCACAATGTTTAGTTTTTAGTTGATTTTTGAATACAAAACACAAAAGGAGAAAAGTTGCAAATACCTGGATATGGGTTTCGATTCAGGAAAAATATATTGACCGTTCCATACTCCTATTTAAATTGAAGAATTACACATAATTTGTTTCACTTGCTTTAGCACGTTGCGGAACACTACCCAAACTTGATACGAAATAACAAAAGATTCCGAAAAAAGCATAACAATTTCATGGCGAACGTCCACTGTGCCACGACCACAACACAAATCAGCTGACAGACGAGCTGTCAAATGTAACTGTCATGTGCAGGCTGCTTCCCGAGAGGAATGGTGGTGTTGTTTGGATATATTTTATGGGTTTCGTAGGTGTTAATTTTCGTTCGTGTTGTTTTTCCTTTTGTTTGTACCATTTTGCAAAAGCGGAGGTGTAAATTTTATTGCAGCCAGTCGTGAGCAGTGCGTTATTTCGACGGAAAGTTTTGGCGATTAAAGATCGCAACGGTGGTGAACCAAAGGTAGCAAAATAAAAAAGTGTTCCGCGGTGTCAACAACACAGCACGGGCAACCCATCCCATGGGAGTAGCATTGGCGGAAGTAATAACAGCAGCAGCAGCAGCCTAGAGTACCTTTAACCAGCCCAACCAGTGGGGCTTTGTTTCGCGTGATCAACTGCACACGATCATCCAGCCAATAAGCGGCCACACGCGTCCTTGACTCCGGTGCGGTCGTGAAATTGGGGAGAGAAAAATCACCTGTACATCATATCCGTCCCACATACCTGGCAGTACCGAGCAGCAGCATCCCCGTTTGTTCATCAGGTAAGAACTTTGCACCCTTTTCTTCTCGTGCTTTGCAAAACGTGCGCGCTGATTCATCGTCGGGAACGCTTGAGAAAAGCGCTGCTCTGTGTTCTTACCGTCCAAGGATATCCATGAGCGCGCGCGACAATTCATTAACATCAACCTGCCATATCCGCTGTATCGGTGTGTCATCTGCGCGATTGGATAAACTTTACAACGTGCGTACGCTGTTGATGTGGATGTCTTCTCCCGCTCGGGAAGGTCATGAACGACGAAAACCTCATGGCCTCGAACATGTATACTCCGGAAAATGTATCCCGGGGGCAATGTAGTAGCAACCATATCTGGCTAGTATTTATTGTATGAATTTTCTTCACACTCGTTTCTCGTGTAACGTTGGTAACCACGCAATAAGCGATGGACGGTCAGAACGAGCAACACCGGCAGTATATCCGATCGTTAACGGAGCAGCTACGGCACCGCACGGAGGACCATCATCAGGAGGAGGATGTACCGAATGCTGAAACAGAACACCCACAACCTTGCCAGAGCACAGACCTGGCGATGGTGGAAGAAAGCACAGAAGCGGCCACCGTTGCGGAAAGTTCCAGCTCGGCTCGCGGAACCGCTAACGGTTTGTTCTCCTCCATAGAAGCACTGGATGTTTAGCTGTACTCTGTGCCAAATGAACCACACGCTATATCTGCCGGTCAAACGTATACCTTAACGGCAGATGGGTGTGTGTGTCTCTATCCTTCCAAATACTATCTCTGTCTTCACAGTTAAGTTCGTTTTGTTGGAATATGATTTTTGCTCTTTCCCGATCTCTCTCTCCTCTGAATGTAGTGAAGGGTGCAAATGTTTATCATCACACACTGCATGCACATCGAAACGGATTTTCAGTGAGTCCAAAAAGTAATTAGCATGTGCAAAACATTTTCGCCCTGGTTCTTTTTAGTTCAACGTGTGCTGATTAGTCGATATCAGATCAGCGATCAGAAAGATACGATGCCACAAGACACAACATTAGCAATCAATTAGATTCTTGATCTTCTAGACTTAATGATCTGCTAGGTCATGCTGGTCAACTTTATGATATTGAGTGCCTCGGAACTCGAGCTACATAAGATTTACTTTAACAGGATAAAATGATACGGGATGTTAAGCAGAACAAATAATACAAACAATACACTGTTGAAAATACAAAGCTGTGGCTTATTTATACTATGACCAAGTACCAAGTACCTTAAAAATGTTTAGAAAAAGTAAAAAGTGTCTATGGATGTATCAACTATCAAATCCAATCGTTCGTTTTACTATTTTATGCGCATTGTGCTCCTGTCTCTCCTTTAAGAACTACACATCCAGCTACAAAAAATACTTTTTGGACTCTCTGTATAACACCTAGACGTTCGTCACGTACACCCCATTCTTCCAATATTATTGTGCTCTACATCCACCGAAACGGATGGCACATGCTGCAGCACATCGTACGAAAAGCACATGCAAGTGCGCATCCACTCCGGTTCCTCCCTCCCCCTGGTCGTTTTGACCCAGTGGGTACGCAGTGGCAAATATTTTTCGTTTACTTTTCACCTCACCAAACCCTTTCCCGCACTTTACCACCACCTAGCCACCTTGGGAACGGTGCGAATTGGACCGGAATTGGCCCCGGTGGGTAGCACAACAACAGAAATCGACATAGCAATGAATCAAACAAACTAAAGCCTACGACAACAACAAAAAACAACACACATCAACAACTTCATCGTACTCCTCACAGCAATGACATACAGTCCGAAGGGGGACAAAAGTGATCCGGAGGGATGGCACGGCGGAGTGCGTGTAAAGATGCTAGGATCACCCTCCGAAGCACATTGTGCAGGCTCGTGTTTCTGTGCACTTTTACTATTATCAGTTACGGCTGTGACCGGCTTGGGTGTGAGAAGATCAGCTTACCAACCTCCTCCCACTGGTACGATCGTTCATTCAAATGACGAATCGCGAATGTTTGTGCACACACACACACGCACAAGCGCACACTAGGTGGCCCGGTTATATTAATCTCATTGGAATGTACTTTTTTCTTGCTGTAATGACACGCTGTCTAGTCGTGGTTGGGGAGTGTTGCTTGTTATGTATTGTTTTTTTTACAATTTTATAATTTATAGTGTTGTCAATATTTTGTTAGGATGCATGATCTTCACCTGTTCTTGAAGGTTCAACTCTTCAAAATTAGCATGTCCAAATATTACAGCGTAAGCAAGACGGTGTAGCGACTCTGATCGCTCTGAAGTTCAGAAAAGGCTCAAATTATTCGTCGGACGGCCATGGCTAAGATTACAGGTGGTGTTAACATTTCTAGTAAGATTTTGTGTTGTAAAATAATGTATAGTAAAAATTATACTGTGCTTTTGTTCTTATAATATACATAAGTATGGTGATTTGTTGATTGATTGTTAAGTTATTTTAGTACTAAGATACTTATAAGAAATACACCCTTAATTTTTTGCTGGAACTGAGATCATTTTTTCTTAATACGATTTTAAAGCAAAGCGTCTTATGACAGAGTTCATTGTGCCCCACGCTTTTAGGGTTTTAAAACCTAACAATTGCTTAATCTTCGCATTACTCACCACCCTCCATAAAAATAAACGCGCCTTATGACGTTTTCTTTTATGACTTTCCTTTTTATGGCCATCTGTAATGTGTGTTGCTTTTTATTCGGTACTTTTGGATGCAATTCTAAGATTTGCTCCACAATATTTGCGCACCCCCGTAAGCAGCCACACGCGATACTTTCCATACCGTAGGTTCCAACGCGCTGCGAGTGCAGCTTTCCGTTTCAACGATTACTGCCGGCGCGACATTTGTTGACAAATGTCCCAAACCGAATGGGACCCACCGCTATATACCCTTTTCTGTGTGCCAATGCAACTACGCACGACATGATTCTATAAATGGTTCTGATAACCGGGTACTAGCGAGTCCGGGTACATCTTACCCCTTTTTCCCCCCCTATAAAATCCAACCCCATAACCCACGACCGAGGAAGATGTGCGCCCTGGTATACGATGATCCATCGGCAAACATGTGGTGTTTGCCCCGTGTTCAAGGTACCTCTCCGATTCCACACGGATTCCGCGTGCGAAACCACCACCCAGCCGATGAATGTGTTTTGCAACTTCAACGCACACCAGTGCAGTGGGTACGATCAGCGCGCTCTGCGTGTACCTCCGGATCGGATTGTCCGGCAGTACATGTTTAACCGCGCTTCAGCGAACATCTTCGTGCTATCTTGCTCACCGGTCGAGTGTTGCATATCCGTTGTTGTGCACAATAGTGAAATCATGTTTGAGGTGATATTTTTGGAAAGAATGGAAATTGAACATCTGCTACGATACCTGGACGCTGGGAAGGGGGATGCGATGGAGGAACGATCGTCACAGTTGCATCGTATCCGTTCGAGACATATAAGTGAGTTTGGAGAGAGGGGCATGATTTGATTGTGAAGAATCGTTTTAAGGGCTACAACTTAGAAGAGAATTACTTCTGGCTAAAGTTTGATACATTTGGTGATGTGTGATTAAAAGATCCTTAATGACCGCCTATGATGAGTGTTTTGAGAATAAAAGTGCAATAGACGTTTTGCTCAAGATGTTCGTTAAATCGTTAAAGTTTATGATCGATAAAATCGTGGAAAAAGTTAAACAAATCGTGCTACAAAATTTCTTTCGCTCAGTTGTCAATATAGGTTACTAGCAAACCGATTTCTGATCAGATATGAAGCGTAATGAAAGAGATATGTGATAAAAGTATCATGATTGTCCAGCCATGGACTAAGTTCGTCTCATGGACTCTTGGTCTGTCCAGTAATTGATCGATTTCAAGAATCTTGGGCTTTTATATGGGACATACTTCTATATGCCCCAGATAGACTTGTTGTTGGAGATTATAAGGCGCTCCCTACCCATATATTTGGTTGTTGCCAATACCTTCCTACTTCTTCTTTCAAGAATTGCTCCAGAAACTGATTTGAAAGCACCGTAGGCCTCCTAGTGTCTTTTTCTGAAGAGAATACTGAAAAGATGCTGAAGATATTGCTTGAAAATGTCCAAAAATGTGTTCTAGGAAATATAACGTGTACTCATATCTTTCCAACATTAATTTCTTGCTTACATTGAATGTCAAACAGTGCGCACATTGGTGTAAAATTAATATTAGCTTTACGCTAAAGACGCTTAGTGACGCATTAAAATCTAATAGTTTTTCTTTCCACCAGGATGTATTTGTCGTTTGTCGTGAAAAGGAATCAAAAACTCTGTACAACAGAAGAATTGTTTTCATATTTTCTCTGTTTGTGTGCAGAGAATAGAACGTTTCGTTGTTCTATTAAAAATGCATTTAATCATCCTATTAGTATAAAGAAACGCGTTTGTTTTCGTATTGATGTTTTGTTTTCTTTATGTACACGAACAACACTTGTTTCCATGTGTGTGTTTCCTTGACACAAGTTTTATTTATAATAGTTCCTATTGTATGTATATCCTCCGATAAAATTGACGTTTGGCCATTTTCTTTTTCGCACTTATTTCATCATAATTTTTCCCACCTTTTCTGTAAACACTTCTTAGTGCGTGTTAGAGCTTGATCGATGTTTCAGCTTCTCTCTTTCTCACTCTATTGCCGTTGCACAAATATTTTTTTTTATTTATCTTCACTTGAATATCTCACTTCTTACTTCCTAAACCTTTTACTGATTGTTTCTTATATTTGTTCCGATTCTTTTTTTTCTAGTTCGATCCCGTGTACGCTACTGGCTGAACGATATCGTCGATGAAATGCGAAAGAAAAGTCCCGCATCGGTACAAAAATGGGTCGATTCGATACAAATACCAACAGCCGGAAACGTTGGAGGATCAGCCGGTGGCGATACCGTTCCTACCGCCAGCTCTCAGGAGGATGAAGGTCCGGATTTTTCTCGATCCAATCAGCTAGCGGCCACCGTATCACAACATCCGGATGGGTCAGATCCTGAGCACGGTTGGGAAGGAACGGAAGAACCGCACGAACCAGAACCGGAAGATGAACAACAGCTTGCCTTTCCTTACGATACTCTAGAAAGTTCCGATCAACAGGAACGCGTACTTATCGAAGCTAACCTCAGACAGAACATTCCATCGGAACCGACGGGAAGTTCTTCTCTTGCCACCAGCACACCGAAAGCAATCAAACCCGACGAAGCTGCAAAACAATCGCCCGTAACGGAAGCAATACCCGCGGCGTTATCTATTCGGAACTTTTTGTCCAAAAAATCGCTCCTCGGAAAGTTTAGTCGATCGGGATCGAATCTCGATCAGAATGCCGCAATGGTTGCGGCGGAAGAAAATCCCGATACAGTGGAGACGGGGCGAAAGAACTCGGAGGAAGGAGTCTCATCGCGCTTTGTAGCCGGTAAAAGCAAAATAAACGAGTTCTACGACAAGCTCAACATGAACAAAGCCAAGTACGGATTAATTAAGGCGAAAAAGCTCGATATTCGCCAAATGCTTAGCGGTGGTGGAAGTGGCAACCGTGAAAGCACTGATGGACGAAACATGCATGAACCACCGCAGTCCTTACATCTGCAGCCAACCGGTGATGAGTTCGTAACGGATGGAGAAGACCGAGAGCTGGAACAGCTGGCAAGCGAGTCGGAACATGAACGATCCGTTTCACCGGTCCACCTGCACGAACCGCTGGAAGTGAGCGTGGTCGATGTGGATCCATCCGATGCGTACGAGTTTTCTTTCGATGAATCGTTCCCCAAATCGGACGAGCTGATCCCCGGCATGATCAGTGAGGAAGACGAGGAGGAAAAGGAAATGCCGGGCCATGGGCACGCGTACGATGCGTACCTTAATCCACCGAAACCTAAAACGCACCGTATGGGTATCGGGCGTATTGGGCGCAGTTCGAGTGAGAATCCTCGGGCCACCGCACGGCGCTACAATCTCATGGAAATTGGACGAAGCTTTAGTGAGATGAACGATGATGACGATTCGTTTGCAATCAGTGAGTGCAACAACAGCTGCCCGAACCCGTCGTCACTTAATACGAGCTCAAGCATAAACAATGGCAGCATCAACAACCTCACACGCTCCGTTCCGGTTAGTCCGATTCCGCGTACGTCCAGCAAGCTTAGCATACAGCAGGATCCACAGCAGCACCAGCTACAGCAACAGCAGCAACAACAACAGCAGCAATCGTCTCAAAGGCGTCGGAGTACGATGCTGGTGAAGGATAGTTCACTCCAATCCGATTCCAGCCGTTGCTCGAGCGTGGAAAGTTTGCTTAATGCGCGCAAACCGGACCCGGAAAAGATACTGCTCAATCTGGGCTTTGGACCGGGACCGCACAGTACGGATGTGTTGGCAAAAATACCGAAACGGTACGTACTGGATACATAAATGAATTACGTTCGTCACTGTTGATCGGGTTTACAGTGCTTCAAACACAAATTCGGACAGCCTGAAATCGAAAATTTGGTTTTGGGTTAAGAGTGTCCGGATTAACATTTGTGACAGTGCATGTATCGCTCGGCCAACTTATTCATTTGCTCTCTGTTTTCATCCGCAGGTTTCTTAAACCGTCCCAAGTGCGTGGAGTCGATACGGAAGCTTTCCTGCGGCAGCAGCAACTGTCAATGCACATCCATGAGAATAGTGTTCTCGGCTATCGGGGACTAGTAGGTGAGTTAGTCAGCATCATCCACCCAAAACCGTGCAGCACAATAGTTGGTCTTGGTAGTGGGTCATGGTGGGTGTGGGATAAGAAACTTAATCACACGATACCGAGTCTACCGAGGGTGGTGGTGGCGACTCTCATCGTAATCACATCTGTTTTTCTTCATTTCGATTCTTTCTTTTCCTTTCTTCATATTCTCGCCCCGTTAGCCGATTACGAAAAGCTGCACATTTTGCAGCGCTTTCAATCGCGACCCATGTAAAGCAAAACAAAAACATAACCTCATAATCGTGCTGGTGGTGGTGGTCGATGGGAATACCGTGTTTAGCATAATTTCATCCTCATCAAACACACATCCAGGATCGTTCCGGTACGAGGCGACAGTTGTTTGTTCGAATCGTTCTCTGTGTGTGTGTGTGTGTGTGTGTGTGTGTGCTCGTGTCATCGGTTCCGCACACTTCCACTCGCCCGAGTTTTCTAACATGCTAGCCTAGTCTATTAGCACCTCTACTTAATGTACTCTACACGACCTATTGTGCATATATCATTAACAATCGCGTGGATCGCTGCTGTAGTTGCGAAGAGGATACCAACACAGTTGTGGCTAGCAACAGGAGCACAAAGAGAGAGAGAAAAAAAGGAATCCGTGTAAGCTCGTGTTCGAGAAAACAAATACCATTTCTCACCTTTGGTTGTTTGTTGCTGTTATCTACTTGCTTGTTTTGATCTTGCTTTGTTTATTGTGCATTTGTATACTGTCGTTTTTTGTAGTTTGATGCCATTTTTCGGATTAATAGCTTGTTTTTGAATGACTTTCTGTGTATTGAGCATTATTTACCATTATTATTAATTTAAACTTCTCTTACATATTTAAAAACCATTTGCAATTCAAGCTAGGAAACAGTCTACGAGTTGCACACCAATCGCATAAATCCCTCTGTCCACATGAACAAAGTAATTGTCCATTTTGGTTTGCAGAATGTGTAAATTGCATGATTGAGCAACCTAATTAATGAATCTAGCCTTTGTTCAATCAAAATTGTGACGTTTGTTTATTTCCAGCGGACAGTGTTGTGAGATTCATTATTTCATGGATGTTTAAACTTGCTTTTTGTCCTGATAAACTCTGTAATACTAACAATCGTTATGTTATTTAAGCATGGTTTGCGAATATTAATGTACATATTCATTTTAAACTTATAGAAAGCCTTTTTGTATCTTCCATTACATAGTGCGCTTATATTTTTCTTAAATCTGTAATTCAATATGCCAATTATTTTATTATCCTGCCTTCGTGTTTTGAATGAAGTGTTTGTTTGGTGTTTTTTTTTCTTTTCAATAACAACGATTGTATCAATTCATTACTAATGATTCTAAATTTCCTCCAACGCTAGGTAATCCGCACATTCCGCCCTCGATGATCGTGGCCAAAATTATGGAACGGTTTCAGGATTTTTTGTAGTTTGATGCCATTTTTCGGATTAATAGCTTGTTTTTAAATGACTTTCTGTGTATTGAGCATTATTTACCATTATTATTAATTTAAACTTCTCTTACATATTTAAAAACCATTTGCAATTCAAGCTAGGAAACAGTCTACGAGTTGCACACCAATCGCATAAATCCCTCTGTCCACATGAACAAAGTAATTGTCCATTTTGGTTTGCAGAATGTGTAAATTGCATGATTGAGCAACCTAATTAATGAATCTAGCCTTTGTTCAATCAAAATTGTGACGTTTGTTTATTTAAAGTGGACAGTGTTGTGAGATTATTTTTTTCATGGATGTTTAAACTTGCTTTTCGTCCTGATAAACTCTGTAATACTAACAATCGTTATGTTATTTAAGCATGGTTTGCGAATATTAATGTACATATTCATTTTAAACTTATAGAAAGCCTTTTTGTACCTTCCATTACATAGTGCGCTTATATTTTTCTTACAAATCTGTAATTCAATATGCCAATTATTTTATTATCCTGCCTTCGTATTTTGAATGAAGTGTTTGTTTGGTGTTTTTTCCTTTTCAATAACAACAATTGTATCAATGCATTACTAACGATTCTAAATTTCCTCCAACACTAGGTAATCCGCACATTCCGCCCTCGATGATCGTGGCCAAAATTATGGAACGGTTTCAGGAGAATGACACAAAGACACGATTATTATTAATTTAAACTTCTCTTACATATTTAAAAACCATTTGCAATTCAATCTAGGATACAGTCTACGAGTTGCACACCAATCGCATAAATCCCTCTGTCCACATGAACAAAGTAATTGTCCATTTTGGTTTGCAGAATGTGTAAATAGCATGATTGAGCAACCTAATTAATGAATCTAGCCTTTGTTCAATCAAAATTGTGACGTTTGTTTATTTAAAGTGGACAGTGTTGTGAGATTATTTTTTTCATGGATGTTTAAACTTGCTTTTCGTCCTGATAAACTCTGTAATACTAACAATCGTTATGTTATTTAAGCATGGTTTGCGAATATTAATGTACATATTCATTTTAAACTTATAGAAAGCATTTTTGTATCTTCCATTACATAGTGCGCTTATATTTTTCTTAAATCTGTAATTCAATATGCCAATTATTTTATTATCCTGCCTTCGTGTTTTGAATGAAGTGTTTGTTTGGTGTTTTTTTTTCTTTTCAATAACAACGATTGTATCAATTCATTACTAATGATTCTAAATTTCCTCCAACGCTAGGTAATCCGCACATTCCGCCCTCGATGATCGTGGCCAAAATTATGGAACGGTTTCAGGAGAATGACACAAAGACACGGCTGACGGCCGCCGGAGTACCGCTGCTACAGTCCTCCGACAGTCGCAATTCATCCGGCCCACCGTCACCGATTCCGATGACACGGCATGGCTCTCTAGCGACGGCGGATGGTCGTCTCAAATACTAGCTCCGATATTATTCCGATCCGATGTATTGGTTAGGATGGAGCTTACAATCGGGTGACAGCTTGTGTGTGTGTGATCCTCAAGTGATACTTTTAACTGTACGGCAAATGGCGCAGCACACGATTATTATGGGATGGATGAGATTTTAACATATCCTTAACTTTTAAACAGGCTGAGAGTGACAGCAGCGCACCTCATTCTACTATTTTCAATTTTCGGATAATCGTTTTATAAGCGGCACACTACAAATTTTTATCTTCTAACTACCACTACTACTCAAAAAATCTCCGTACTATTGTACCCCGTTTTGTACTACCAACTTTCTCCAAGCGAGCTTTTATGAGATTGTAGACTTTGTAGACCTACTACTATTCCTTTTCTACTTCGCACGACTTCAGCATTATTTATATGGGAAACACATATGTTAGTGAGAGAGAGACACACAGGGCTAGCTAAAAGCAAAAGTGGTTAAATTATATGAGAAGTGGATGTAGAGATGTAGAGAAGACTGGTTAAAATGAAGCGCATGCTTGTTGTGGTGGAAAAGTCTACCTTAGCCCATCCTTTTTCACTCCCAACAAGCAATCGGCAATCTCCGCTCCTTTAGGCCTTGTGATGATGTGTGTTGTGTAGCATTATTTACTTTAGGTATTAGGCTAGCTCTACGGATGGTGTAAGATATTAGATATTCCACTGTTTATTGTTTTGGTAGTAAAGTGCACGGTGGCTAAAATAGGATGCTCTCGAAGGCAAGCTGAAAAATGGAAAATAGACTCAAACACAATCAAAATCCACGGAGAATGGTTAGATGGCACGAGCTTAAGGGACTAAGCGCTAAATAAATCGAGCCGTTTTTAGTCGAGTCCTTTTGTAACATGGGAACATAACCTTTGAAAAAAAAATTACACAATCACAATCTCTCTTTCTCTCTATCCTCTCTTTCTGATTGCATATCTACCATCCATAAAGATGACTTTTCGCACTGTTAGTCCCACTAGTGTGTGTGTTTTTATACACTGTAGTAAAGCAAAAACCAATCGTTATAATTCGAGAATCTTATAGAAATGTTTACTAATCCGATTTATAAAAAAAACCCCTTCTGCTTAGCATGGGGACACCACTAGAACCATTTTATAAAGATGCACATATACACTAGATCAGGGGAAAAGAGGAATCAATTTGTGGGTTAGATTTGTTTTCACATAGTTATAACTGTCAAGATTCTGTAACAAACGGGAAAACTGAAGCACTTGTTAGCTGAATAAACGTTGTAACGTAAATCGAACAGGAGATACGCACAGCAGGGCACGTCCAATTCATCTGCTCTGGTGCAAGTAGCAGTAACAGTAAAATTGAAAGAAACAATATCGCAAAATGCATTATTACAATCGGTGTGTATTCGATTTAGACAACGTATTAGACTCGTCAAGTTCCGACGTTCCACTGTTCACGGCATGCGAAAGCCACCGAATAATCCAGTAAACTCCGTAAATTCTCCAACAAGATAAAGATGAGTCCAAGTTCGCAAAGCAGTGGTAGCGCCTGATGACCTAGTACTTACTTAAGTTCTTTAACCATGTGTTTCCTACGTTTAAAGATAGCCATTCCACAGGCCATTCCTTAACCTGGAATGCATTCACACAGAAACACGGTTTGATGTACATGTTGGACGTGTTGGACATCCTGTAGATTAAGCATGGAGATGGACGACATGGGTGTGAAAAATATGTGATACAAACTGCGCACAAAACAATCGATACTCTGCAGGAGCTTGATTCTTTCCGATCGATGCAGACAGGGCACCCCATGACCGTGATGTTGTAAATCGACTAGACTTGTTCTTGTGGGGTGATGGTCAATCGCAGGTCAATGCCAATAAGCCGCAAATCACCGATTCCGTCTGGGCAAACATTACTCAAACCATCGGAACATGTAAAAGGATGGGAGTAAGACTCGTTCAAAACGGTCATTGAAAAGCTGTTATGCTGTATCAGTAGTTACTGCTCGTCTTGCGAACAGAAAAATGGCTGAGATTTTTGTCCGGTCTTACTGTGTAGGAAACCAACTATAGTACTACAACAGCAAACCTGTTGGGGCGATCGACTAAAATCGATAAATTCAGATGCGTTAATCACGTCATTAAAATGCTACCGGACGACCGAACCACCGTATCACCTACAGTCAAAAGTGATTACTTGTTTTTGCTACAGAGTTACAAACTTGATACGTTAAAAATTGTTTTTGTTTTGATCTCTTACATTTGCCTTAGAATTGGGCTACTTTCTAAAGCTACAAGACCTAAAGTCTATACGCACTCTCTCATCTAGAATAGCTCCCACAAACTTTCAAATGGGTCACGAACGCATAACTTATGCTTCGAACGTACGTACGAACGATATTTCTAACAAAACTGAGCATTGATCCATCGTAAAAGCGAGAGAGCGAACTTGAACACTCTATCCACATCTACGCACAGACGATTTCTCTCGACAACCTTTTAGCGTACGAAAGAGATAAAGCGGACGGGCAGACCACCACCAAACGATGCTACCACAGAAAGGTATCGTGCTGGTATTGGTGGCCGCAAAGAAGTAGTCCACACTGTGGCAACAAGCGCCACAGAAAAACTTCGGGCCTTATTTGTGTCCGCGACTTCGTAGCCTACGGTCGCTCCCGTAACTGCTGTGACGCCGTAAAACAAAGCGTCTCCTCAACAATCTTCCTCCACTCGCACCTCGATCCTCCATCTCCGTACCGTAACGCGCGTGTGGGGATCGCTTTAGAAGGAGGAGGGTTCGTTTCTTCGTGCGCGTTGATGTCGTGGCGATTCTTGCAGCTGCACTGGTCTGGCTCCCTTCACTTGCTGTGCATCATCGGTGGCGGTGTGATATTTTAGCTTTTAAGGCGTGTGTTTTTGTGCGCCATACCGTGCCGATAGACGATCGGAGTACACAAAAGCTTGTGTGAATTCGGTCTCCTTCGGCACGCCGCGAAAGTTGTTGATAGTGATCTGTGTGCGAGAAAACCAAGTGTAACACAAGTGGTTGATATCGTCTCGGGATCGTTCCGGAAACCGCCAAAGAAAGGTGTGTTTGATAAAGCAGCACACAACACTGTTCAACGATCAGAAGCTGAAAACACGGCAAGCAGTGAAACAACGACATACAATTATGTTACCGATGGATCGATTGCCGCGGGTTGCTGGTTGCCTAATGCCGTTGCTGTTGCTGGTACTTTTGCTACACATTGGTTCTGGGAGCGGCGCCAAAGGTATGTACCCGTTCGTAAGCCACCAGCACCAAGCGCAACCGAAAGTAAGCTAGAAAGTAAGAGCTTTAATGCCATATGTCAAGACAACGTGAAACTGGCCCTCACCATGGGCTCATCTTTCGTAACGGACGTCATCGTAGAGAACAAGTTTCTTCTCATCAACTCAGGTGGGCTCCATCACGTACCGTAACGCGCATGTGGGGATCGCTTTAGAAGGAGGAGGGTTCGTTTCTTCGTGCGCGTTGATGTCGTGGCGATTCTTGCAGCTGCACTGGTCTGGCTCCCTTCACTTGCTGTGCATCATCGGTGGCGGTGTGATATTTTAGCTTTTAAGGCGTGTGTTTTTGTGCGCCATACCGTGCCGATAGACGATCGGAGTACACAAAAGCTTGTGTGAATTCGGTTTTTGTTATCTCCTTCGGCACGCCGCGAAAGTTTGTGATAGTGATCTGTGTGCGAGAAAACCAAGTGTAACACAAGTGGGTAGTTGAACATGCCCCACCACATATTATTACGGCACTCGGCGGTTTGGCGGTGTCTTCCTAACGTTCCTAACTTCCCGGTAGTACCATAAGGCATACCCTACATTTTGTGACAATTTCCTGCTAGTCTAACCGTTGCAATCCATTTTACAAACAACACAGTGACGGACCATGATCGGGTAGTAACGTGTTACATCTCCACCTGGGCCGTGTACCGTACCGGCAGTGCATCCTATCCGCTGGACTCGTTCGATCCGACCCTCTGTACCCATGCCATCTACGCATTCGCCGGTTTGGATGAGGAGAAAAATGCCATCAAATCACTCGGTAAGTTCTCCGGAAGCTCGATCCAGTATGCTAGAGTATGTAAAGACTTTATTCTCCTTTCTTCTAGATGCGTGGCAAGATCTGAAGGATAACTATGGCAAGGGTGGTTACGAGAAACTGACGGGAATGCGTGCAGCAAATCCCCATCTGAAGGTTCTGCTTGCCATTGGAGGCTGGAACGAGGGTTCGGAGAAATACTCCAACCTTGCGGCCAACCCCGAACGGAGACAAGCGTTCGTGAAGAATGCGCTCGATTTTATCAAGTAAGTTGTAAAGCCTCGGAAAAGCCTCAAATGTCCTGACGTATTGTCCTCGTTTTTTTGTTTCTTTCTCCAGGCAGTACGGTTTTGATGGTCTCGACCTGGACTGGGAGTACCCGACGCAGCGCGGTGGAAAGCCAGTGGATCGTGAAAACTTTGTAGCGCTCGTCCGCGAACTTAGCCAGGTGTTCCGGAAGAACAACTTGCTGCTAACGTCGGCGATCGGTGCTGGTAAGGATACGATCGATGCGGCGTACGACGTTAAGACACTGTCCAATCTTGGAAAAGTTCATACAGAACATTCTAAGTTGGGAAGTATGAAACCGGGCACAAGAATTAAGCGATGATTTGTGATTCATCATGGGTTTTAAAGAGCTATGTTTTTGTTTACCACGCACCTTCTTCGAGCTGATCGTATAGAGTTGAAATGTCTTATTTAATTCTCAATTCAACGGAAAAGCTATTACTAATCATGCTCCACTTCCCGCAACACCTGCAGCTACGACTACAATGGCAGCTGGGATGGCCGGATCGGTGCTAACGCACCACTTACCAGCCGTGACTTCCTGAACGTGGAGTACTCGATCGAGCATCTGCTTGAACTCGGTGCACCGGCCAGCAAGCTCGTGCTGGGACTTCCGTTCTACGGTCGCACGTTTGTCAGCACAATGGCTAAGGCACGGTTAGGTGATACGGCCGATAAGGTCGGATTCCCCGGTCCAGCCACCAAGGAGAACGGGTTCATGGGCTACAATGAGGTGTGCGAGGAGCTGAAGCGTAACCCAACCGACTGGGCGCTCGAATGGGACTCGACCTGCATCAATTTGGTTGAGATGTGTTTTTCGGTGGATTTTGTTTGAGCACCCAATCAGGGCTTCTTCTTCTTGCTTGGCACTACAACCTCGTGAGGTCTTGGCCCGCTATTGCTAGTTCTCTGTGACTTAGTTTTTTACCCGTAGCTGGATAGTCAGTCCTGTGTACCAGGACTTCAAGATTGCTATATTGTGCGGCAGTTCTATAACGTTTATGTAGATCGTATAGTTTTCATCTTCGTTTTTGTGGACTTAACTTAATATTACATAGGGCAAAAAAGAATCAAAGTTGCATATAAATCTATTTGACGCACTAAAATGGTTTTTGTGGTTTATAGTGAGACCAAATTAGATTCGTGGTCTATGAGCTGTGGAGAGAAATCTTAACAGACACTCATTGCAGTACTAACAAAATTCTAATTTATATTAGTTAGCTGACTTAGAATAAACGGCTTGTAGTATTTTTCATATTTTTTTATACATCTTTACTACACATACAATCGCTAAGATTAGGGGCATCCAACATTTTAAATTCATTTCACATGGACATTGTTGACAAAACTTATTTGCTGCTAGTTTTATCTTTTACTCGGTAAATCTCTAAACAGTTCAGCTCAGGAACTAGCTAATAACAGTGATAATAAAGTCAAGGAACCCTATTTTGGTGAGCTAATAGCTCTAATATTTCTACATTTGGTCTTGATAACATATTCCTAACCTAAACCAACCCTTACTCAGTATATAAATAGCCTTTCAAAGCTCTAGCAACATATGTAAATGCTACTTAAAGAACTCTCTAGATACAGGTCGGCATTACTTCAACACATTTCCAGGAGTTAGAGAATGCCTCATATGGCGATAAAATGCTTGTATTGTATATAATAATCATACCAATTTGCCGGTACACACGGGGAACGATAATGAATGTTCCTTCTCTGTTAGTTAGGTCGACATGTTACTTAAGTTTGTAAACAAACCGTGCGTCCTCTTCCTTTTTAGCCTCGATTCGGTAACTGAAAACAACAGAAACGATAGAAAGCCATCCATTATGGCAGGTGTTTCAACAGGGCCGAATCGATGTTTTCTGAAGGCTTATTTCTTCCGGGAAAACAACTACAACCAAAGGAACGCATTATTGCTTCCAATCAATATGGGCTTTCTGTACCTTTCCGAGAAGGCAAGAATTTGAAAAACTTTGCTGCAAAACTGTGGCTTGTTTGGGGGACTTTAAACTATGCTTCAACGTTGCTTTATTAAGGCATTCTTCTAAGAAATTACTAATTGGTATCCCAAAAAAGCAATGCTTTTGTGAGCTTCTTTTTGTGGCGCAAAATTCCTTCGTCTGGTGGTCATTTGCCTTGAAAAGCATCCGATTCCGCGCAAAACCTTGCTTCCTTTTACACTCGATACCCACCGATGCCGATGGCCTTATCGAAGGGCTTTATCATAGGGTATAGTGTGCGCGCGTCGTGAGGTAATGATGGTATGGTAAACATCCGACAAGCCTCCTGACGAGAAACGCGCCGAAGCATGACGCATGCGGTGAGTGGTTTTCGTAGTTGAACATGCCCCACCACATATTATTACGGCACTCGGCGGTTTGGCGGTGTCTTCCTAACTTCCCGGTAGTACCATAAGGCATACCCTACATTTTGTGACAATTTCCTGCTAGTCTAACCGTTGAAATCCATTTTACAAACAACACAGTGACGGACCATGATCGGGTAGTAACGTGTTACATCTCCACCTGGGCTGTATACCGTACCGGCAGTGCATCCTATCCGCTGGACTCATTCGATCCGACCCTATGTACCCATGCCATCTACGCGTTCGCCGGTTTGGATGAAGAGAAAAATGCCATCAAATCACTCGGTAAGTTCTCCGAATGCTCGATCAGTATGCTAGAGTGTATAAAGACTTGATTCTCCTTTCTTCTAGATGCGTGGCAAGATCTGAAGGATAACTATGGCAAGGGTGGTTACGAGAAACTGACGGGAATGCGTGCAGCAAATCCCCATCTGAAGGTTCTGCTTGCCATTGGAGGCTGGAACGAGGGTTCGGAGAAATACTCCAACCTTGCGGCCAACCCCGAACGGAGACAAGCGTTCGTGAAGAATGCGCTCGATTTTATCAAGTAAGTTGTAAAGCCTCGGAAAAGCCTCAAATGTCCTGACGTATTGTCCTCGTTTTTTTGTTTCTTTCTCCAGGCAGTACGGTTTTGATGGCCTCGACCTGGACTGGGAGTACCCGACGCAGCGCGGTGGAAAGCCAGTGGATCGTGAAAACTTTGTAGCGCTCGTCCGCGAACTTAGCCAGGTGTTCCGGAAGAACAACTTGCTGCTAACGTCGGCGATCGGTGCTGGTAAGGATACGATCGATGCGGCGTACGACGTTAAGACACTGTCCAAGTATCTCGACTTCCTGCACATCATGTGCTACGACTACAATGGCAGCTGGGATGGCCGGATCGGCGCGAACGCACCGCTTACCAGCCGTGACTTCCTGAACGTGGAGTACTCGATCGAGCATCTGCTTGAACTCGGTGCACCGGCCAGCAAGCTCGTGCTGGGACTTCCGTTCTACGGTCGCACGTTTGTCAGCACAATGGCTAAGGCACGGTTAGGTGATACGGCCGATAAGGTCGGATTCCCCGGTCCAGCCACCAAGGAGAACGGGTTCATGGGCTACAATGAGGTGTGCGAGGAGCTGAAGCGTAACCCAACCGACTGGGCGCTCGAATGGGACTCGACAGCATCCGAGATGGTGGCGATCAAATCGAACGGGTCCGTGTCGCAGGTCGTCGTGTACGATAGTACGCGCTCGATCGCAAACAAGGTACGGTATGCGGTACGTCAAAAGCTGGCCGGACTGATGGTATGGTCCGTCGATACGGATGACTTTAATGGGCTGTGCGCTTCGGAAGAGGACACGTACAAAGACTTTGGCGATCGGGATCGGGTGGCACTCACGATTCCACCGCCCGTTAGTGGCAAGTATCCGCTGCTGAAGACGATCAGCAATGCTGTAATCGTTGCATTGGATGAGCTGACGCAGGAGAACGTCATCCCGCACGAACTTATAGTGAGACCAAATTAGATTCGTGGTCTATGAGCTGTGGAGAGAAATCTTAACAGACACTCATTGCAGTACTAACAAAATTCTAATTTATATTAGTTAGCTGACTTAGAATAAACGGCTTGTAGTATTTTTCATATTTTTTTATACATCTTTACTACACATACAATCGCTAAGATTAGGGGCATCCAACATTTTAAATTCATTTCACATGGACATTGTTGACAAAACTTATTTGCTGCTAGTTTTATCTTTTACTCGGTAAATCTCTAAACAGTTCAGCTCAGGAACTAGCTAATAACAGTGATAATAAAGTCAAGGAACCCTATTTTGGTGAGCTAATAGCTCTAATATTTCTACATTTGGTCTTGATAACATATTCCTAACCTAAACCAACCCTTACTCAGTATATAAATAGCCTTTCAAAGCTCTAGCAACATATGTAAATGCTACTTAAAGAACTCTCTAGATACAGGTCGGCATTACTTCAACACATTTCCAGGAGTTAGAGAATGCCTCATATGGCGATAAAATGCTTGTATTGTATATAATAATCATACCAATTTGCCGGTACACACGGGGAACGATAATGAATGTTCCTTCTCTGTTAGTTAGGTCGACATGTTACTTAAGTTTGTAAACAAACCGTGCGTCCTCTTCCTTTTTAGCCTCGATTCGGTAACTGAAAACAACAGAAACGATAGAAAGCCATCCATTATGGCAGGTGTTTCAACAGGGCCGAATCGATGTTTTCTGAAGGCTTATTTCTTCCGGGAAAACAACTACAACCAAAGGAACGCATTATTGCTTCCAATCAATATGGGCTTTCTGTACCTTTCCGAGAAGGCAAGAATTTGAAAAACTTTGCTGCAAAACTGTGGCTTGTTTGGGGGACTTTAAACTATGCTTCAACGTTGCTTTATTAAGGCATTCTTCTAAGAAATTACTAATTGGTATCCCAAAAAAGCAATGCTTTTGTGAGCTTCTTTTTGTGGCGCAAAATTCCTTCGTCTGGTGGTCATTTGCCTTGAAAAGCATCCGATTCCGCGCAAAACCTTGCTTCCTTTTACACTCGATACCCACCGATGCCGATGGCCTTATCGAAGGGCTTTATCATAGGGTATAGTGTGCGCGCGTCGTGAGGTAATGATGGTATGGTAAACATCCGACAAGCCTCCTGACGAGAAACGCGCCGAAGCATGACGCATGCGGTGAGTGGTTTTCGTAGTTGAACATGCCCCACCACATATTATTACGGCACTCGGCGGTTTGGCGGTGTCTTCCTAACTTCCCGGTAGTACCATAAGGCATACCCTACATTTTGTGACAATTTCCTGCTAGTCTAACCGTTGAAATCCATTTTACAAACAACACAGTGACGGACCATGATCGGGTAGTAACGTGTTACATCTCCACCTGGGCTGTATACCGTACCGGCAGTGCATCCTATCCGCTGGACTCATTCGATCCGACCCTATGTACCCATGCCATCTACGCGTTCGCCGGTTTGGATGAAGAGAAAAATGCCATCAAATCACTCGGTAAGTTCTCCGGAAGCTCGATCCAGTATGCTAGAGTATGTAAAGACTTTATTCTCCTTTCTTCTAGATGCGTGGCAAGATCTGAAGGATAACTATGGCAAGGGTGGTTACGAGAAACTGACGGGAATGCGTGCAGCAAATCCCCATCTGAAGGTTCTGCTTGCCATTGGAGGCTGGAACGAGGGTTCGGAGAAATACTCCAACCTTGCGGCCAACCCCGAACGGAGACAAGCGTTCGTGAAGAATGCGCTCGATTTTATCAAGTAAGTTGTAAAGCCTCGGAAAAGCCTCAAATGTCCTGACGTATTGTCCTCGTTTTTTTGTTTCTTTCTCCAGGCAGTACGGTTTTGATGGCCTCGACCTGGACTGGGAGTACCCGACGCAGCGCGGTGGAAAGCCAGTGGATCGTGAAAACTTTGTAGCGCTCGTCCGCGAACTTAGCCAGGTGTTCCGGAAGAACAACTTGCTGCTAACGTCGGCGATCGGTGCTGGTAAGGATACGATCGATGCGGCGTACGACGTTAAGACACTGTCCAAGTATCTCGACTTCCTGCACATCATGTGCTACGACTACAATGGCAGCTGGGATGGCCGGATCGGCGCGAACGCACCGCTTACCAGCCGTGACTTCCTGAACGTGGAGTACTCGATCGAGCATCTGCTTGAACTCGGTGCACCGGCCAGCAAGCTCGTGCTGGGACTTCCGTTCTACGGTCGCACGTTTGTCAGCACAATGGCTAAGGCACGTTTAGGTGATACGGCCGATAAGGTCGGATTCCCCGGTCCAGCCACCAAGGAGAACGGCTTCATGGGCTACAATGAGGTGTGCGAGGAGCTGAAGCGTAACCCAACCGACTGGGCGCTCGAATGGGACTCGACAGCATCCGAGATGGTGGCGATCAAATCGAACGGGTCCGTGTCGCAGGTCGTCGTGTACGATAGTACGCGCTCGATCGCAAACAAGGTACGGTATGCGGTACGTCAAAAGCTGGCCGGACTGATGGTATGGTCCGTCGATACGGATGACTTTAATGGGCTGTGCGCTTCGGAAGAGGACACGTACAAAGACTTTGGCGATCGGGATCGGGTGGCACTCACGATTCCACCGCCCGTTAGTGGCAAGTATCCGCTGCTGAAGACGATCAGCAATGCTGTAATCGTTGCTTTGGATGAGCTGACGCAGGAGAACGTCATCCCGCACGAACCGGATGAGGCGCCAGCGGCCGGTGGTTCGAGCACGGGACAGTCATCGGGTGCCACATTGGTATCCGTGTCCGTCAGCTGGCTGCTGGGTGTAGTGTTTTGCGTTTTGGGTAGTGTAAATTTCTCAACCGTAGCATAATAATCCGTTCGATGCGGCAACACAATGGCGTCGTAGTGGCTCTGTAAGTTTATTTGTAATTAAATTCCCACAAAAGTTGCCAAAAATCATTTTTATCGTTACGAAACGTCTGATGGGAAGTGTAGGTCCTCCGATGACATTAGCGATAATCGGGTGCAATTGATATTAGACACAAAGTAGATATAATATCACATACCTTAACAACGACGCAGCACTCCAGAACCCTTCTTTTAGAAAATCTACGATCTATGTGAAACACAGCTATGACCGATTTAACAAAAGTTCTTCTTTCTGATTAACTCTCTACTACTCAAACATATCCAACCTGCCTCTAGGACTAGGACATTCACAGATTTTTTTTAAATGTAAGGTGTCTGAAACATATTATCATTCATCCTTCTACGGCATTTTTTATTACAACTGAGTATCTTATCTAGTAAGACCTCGAGTCTCAAGCAAATTCCGCAAAAAGGTAAGAAAGTTGTCCGATTCATTCAATCCTCTCAATTGGAGCTGCAGCTCTACCGACACTTGTGGGATCTTTGCGGTAGATGCTTTAAGCACGGCCTCAATCCTCGGTCGATCGTGTACCGTAATGTCCTCCAAACGGTGTCCCAGCTCATACTCGAGCAGTGCACGCGACAGTTCAAAATCAGCACAGTTAAGCGACATAATCACCGAATCATCTCCAGCATCCTCCAAGCTCGTCACATCCTGGACACCTTTGTGAATCGCGTGATACAGAAAACGCTTGGCCCACTGAGCATGTTGCAGTTTGATCGCTTCGTACAGTGCGACCCGATTGCATTGTAGCGTAAGGTTAGGTTCGTATTCCATTATCAAGTCGAGCATTGTGACTGAATCAGCCTTAGCGGCCATCTGCAACAGAGTAGTACCTGTCGCATCCTGCATGTCTACCGGTGTACGATCGCAGTCGAGCAGCTGTTTCATCAGCGAGATCGTATTGGTACGAGGAATCACGGCCGCAATGTGTGCTGGTGTTTGGCCGAATATGTTCTTGGTAGTGGTGGTTGGTTCTGGAAGCTGTAGTAACCAAGCAACAACTGTCTGATGTCCACCAGTTGTGGCGGTATGTAGTAGTGTGTTGTGTGCGGTACCATCGGTTAAGTACAATAAACCGGCTCCATCAGCATTGTGTAGTTTACGTTGGAGACATTCGTTCATCAAGTACAATGCCAGTGTGCGATCAGCATAGTCTAGAGCTGCATGAACGGGAGTGTTTCCGTAGCTATCTGCTAGTAAAGGATTTGCGCCCATCTGCACTAAAAGCTGGACGAGTTCCTGCTCGCATTCTGCTTCAATAGCTAGTTGCAGTACAGTTTTCCCTTCGACTGTTTTAGCATTAAACGTATTGGTTAGATCGATCACTTGACTGTTCGGTTTATACATGTCGTACAAGCAACAGACGTTCTCTATCCGCAGGAAGTGTACACTATGGGTAGTATCTTTACAAAACGTGGCGTACACAATTGTCTGGTGTGTTGTGTTGGCGAACAACGAATCGGTGATGTTACGCAAATCATGCAAATTGTCCGTCAATGAAGAACTGTCTCGGAAGATTAGATTAGCATGTAAATCATGTACCTCGACATGAGCAGGTACGGTAAACTTTATGGTTACAGCTCCAGCATCAACCGTGCACTCCTTCAAATGCACCGTCTCGTCAGCTGTCGAATGGAAGGTATTTATCCTATCGATCATATCATCACAACATGACACTACATTCCACCGGACGTTCTTCTCTGTTTTACAGTGCCCAACTATGGTGGAATCGACCAGGAAAACAATATCAGCCAGGACTCCAATATCGCCGACCTCACGCATACTGAACGATCGATCGAGCAGTGTGCGTAGCATCTGCGAGTTACCCGTTTGTGCCGCACAGCACAAAGCATTTGTTCCGTCCAGTATCGCACACTCCTCAACGAACGCGATCATCTTCCAGTGCTGAAGCACACTCACGTTCAGCGACCTCTGATCGAAGCAGGATACCACTGCGCCAAGATGATCGTCAATTTCTCTCCATACGATATTCCAACCAGGCTGCTCATATCCTTGCTCAATCGCTTCATGTAATGTTGTGGAACTATCGAGCCAACTAAATCCAAGTGCTCTCAAAGCTCGCACCATTCTACTCGATGCCATCCCAACGCGTAACTCCATCGACAACGGATGTTCCGTGTGTGTCCCATAAGTCGTACGATCGATCGTCTTTACCTTTCGTATCAGCGCAACTTGATCGAACAATACGAGCAGAAGCAAAACGTTTGATTCAGCATCTTGGTAGCCGGGCATGAGCACATCCACTGGTGCACCGGTATCCAACAGCAACCGGACACACTGCCAGTGGTTGTTAAGCGCCGCTCTATGGATAGCAGTTGACAGTACGTTCGAATCCAGTGTGCTGGGAGGGAACATATCGAGCAAATGTGTTAAAGCATTAAATCTTCCGCAAGCACTGGCTGTTTGGTAGCAATCGCGTACCGTATCCGAATTATAGCGTCGTTCATTCTGAAGGAAATACACTAGCGCCGTATCATTGCTCGCTTTTATCGATGTTCGAAGCAGAGACAGGTACGCATCGTCATTGATGTCGGTTTTGGGCTCAATTTTACGCAACAAATCGTTCCAGTGCAACACAACCGTCCACTCTAAAGCCCGCTCCAGACGAAGCGCAAACTAGATTGCAAACTAAAACGCGAAGGCTGGCAGTAATGTCATACCATACGAATTTGACAGCATTTTGTTCGCAAAATCGTAGTTGCGCTTGGATTTGCGCTTCGTGTGGAGCGGCTTTAAAGGTTTTGAACCTAAACGACGGTTTGCATCAGACACCAAAAGCAAAGCACATGAGCGTAATCCGCGTACGATAGCTTTACATACAATATCTTGGTACTCTTCGGTGGCAATCAGGTCCTTCCAGAGGTGGACCAGTTGCACGAAACATTTTTCATTACCATAATCAAGCAACTGTTCTAATGTTTCCTTTCTTTTTAGCGTTGCTTCGGTGAGGATCGCTTTGAACGTTGGATGTGACATAAGATCTGACCACGAGTAGAACTCCTTCCAAGGGAATGGTTCCGCTACGTTCAGGAACTTAGCGGCAGCTTCAAAATCACGTCGCACTATTGCACTCTTGAGCAGGAACTTTGTATCGTACTGGAGAACCTGGTAGTTAGCAATGTAAAGGCTTACGTACGCTGAAATGGACGGTTCAAGAACGGCGTTCCCTTGTACGTGGTACACAATCGGAAGACAAGTGGCAGGATAGTGTTCAACGTCTTGTGACCTGCAGAACAATCCCTTTATTTCACCACCGGAGGAACACATCAGTTTACGAACCTGTACTGCGTCGTTCGATTTAAAGGCTCCTAGTAACTGCTCCTGTTCCTCAACCCAGCTGGCCGTATCCTCCGAGGAAGGAAATCGCAAAAGTTTCATCTGGATTTCGTCCTTTCGTTTACCGTCAAACAAACGAACCTCCGTGTAGGCAAAGATGTACGCATTAACGATCAACTTCTCATCGCCACTGTCCGTAAGCAGATTGTACGATAGTGCGTCGTGCGCCAGCAGGTTCCGATAGTTTTTTCCCTGTATCATCGGTATGCGATGCTTGACGTAGTGAAAGCTATCACCAAAATATCCGACGGCGGTTAGCATTTCACATAGCTCGAGCTGTAAATGTTCGAGGGAAGCGAGAATTTCCTGCTGCAAGATTATGACTCCAACATGCAGCACATCCACCGAACGTATACCGTTCCGCTCAAGAATGGAGCGTAACCTGCTGCGCCGTTCGTCAAACAGCGCCTGCAAATATTGCTGATCTTGATGGCGAAGTGTGCGTACTTGTGCAATGTCCCATGGAAGCTGACACTGCCGGCAAAACGATTCCAACACCTTCCATTTGTTGTCCAGGAAGAAAATGTTCTCATAGTACGGCCGTAACATATTGTTCAACAGCTGAAACGAGTCCTCTTCTATCTTGTCTACGGAATCCCCAACAAGCTGTTCGATAAGTTCTCGGGTGCGGGAAAGATGATGCCTTTCCGTATTTAATGCACCTTGTAGCAAAGCCAACTTAGACGCTACGGACGTAGGATCGACCCACGTTAATCGTGGTTCTAGCCATCGCAAGTGCGATAGATTCCTTAAACAGGGGTTCCATTTCGTGCAGATGGTTTCGAGCAGCCGGTTTGGTGTTGGAGACGAATCAATTTTCCAGTAAATCATTCTCCGAATCGTAGTGATACAGTTGCAGGAAAAGCATGTCTTTCGTAGACTCTCGAAATTAAGCTCCAATTCGGCTGCTACCATAACTTCCAGCTCTTCCACAATCGAACACTGCACGAGAAACTGTTTCTCCAAGTCTTTGAATTGTGGAGTCGTTCCAACCTGTTCATCACGGAGCTCTGCAAACAGTGCCTTTGCCTTGGTGAAATATTTCCGGACTTCCTGCAAAGCATCGTGCTGCATTTGAACCACCACATCCTTCTCACCGACAAAGATTAGTAACGCTCGCAGCTGTCTCAAAGAACGACACCGTACCAACGTCCCGTAGAAGCTGCGCCGGCTGTCTGCCAATACTATCACCAACAGCAGACTGATCGCCATCCTTATAACGGCCGTATGATGCGGAAGTACACTATAAATTCTACGCTCTAGTTCACCATCCACCAGCAGTTTCGGGAGCGAGAATTCCCGTGCGTAGTTATTACGGTGAAAGATGACAGTGTTCGTAAAGCTCCCGGTTAGCATCCGTTCCATGGCTTCTTTTAACCGCCCATTAGGCATATTTGGGGTACTTTTAGTGCTTTTCAACGTCTCACCCAGCACGGTAACGACACGTTTCAGACAATCGCGAAACACTTCCACATTTGTCGGTTCAACGTTTGCCATCCATGCAAATGTGGCGACAATTTTGACGAGCGAGTGCAGTTGCTTCATTGCATCGTAACACTTTGTCAACTTACGTCTAATCCGGCGATCTTTACCACGCATCAGGTGTTCCAAGTCGAACGATTCGCTTGCTACAATTTCTGCCGCAACTGCCGAATCGGTTAAGTTGCCTCCGATCCGTCTCGATCGCGCCATTATCCGATCGACGACATTTTGTGGATGCTGCACATGTTTCAAGCGGGATTCCAGCAGCGCGAGTAGATGATCTCGTTGTGTTTGCTGTATTGCTTTCAGCTCGAGCAGCTTTGCTTCGGACCACTGTTTGTCAACTTTTTTCAACTTTTGTATCATGCTTTTCATGGCCGTTTCTTTGATGCTGGACGCGTCCAACACTCGCCGAGTCCCCGCACCCAATAGTTCGATTCTTTGCACCAGCTCCGCAAGCAAACGATTCTTCCGTTCGGCGATAAAGCATTCGCTCACCTTCATCAGCGACGCTAGCTCCAGTTCCGTACTTTCGAGAGATTCCTTGGCTTGAACAAGCTGAAAGGATATCATACGCACCGCGTCCACAACATCCCGCTTATTAACCATAAACCGATAAACGTCGAACTTGGGACAATGCCTGAAGATGTTTATAAAAATCGCCACACAAAATATTGCTTCCCGCAGCGGGAGATACTCGAGAAATTGTTTGTGCTGTAGAAAGTACAGATGGTTGTGCACGACGTGCAATAGGTAGAGTAATCGATCGTCTACATCCTCATACATCCCGGTGTCATGGGTCGCTGCGATATCCCTCCAACAGTCGCTTATAACAGCGACGTAATCCTTCCATTCGTCCGGGCTTTTCACCGGGTAGTTGCCCGACAAATGTCGATATCCATAGTCTGCCAACTTCCACTGCACAAACATTCGGAGATTTGCGGATAGTGGAATCTGTTTAACACTTAATTTTGTAACTGCCCATGCGAGACTCTCAAATAGCCGGGTTTCATCATATTGCTGTACGTCGAGAAACAAATGAAACAGCGCTAGGGAGTTATGTTTTAACATCCTATAGCAACCGGTAGCATCATCGGTTCCTTCGATCACGATCTGTACGATGTGCTTTAGCAAATCGTTTGCCGACTGATCGTTGTGCGCATGTGTTGCTAAGTTGGCCAGCACAGTATGGCCCTCGCCGTCAACAATCATCTCACAATCGCACAGTCCACTTGTCAGCAGGCAGCGCACCAAACCGAGATGACTCACGGTGCTAGTTTGTGTACAGCAGTACGCAAGCGGACACTGGCCGTACCTTAGCTTAAACTTCACGATAGTTTCGATGGTTGAATGTTCGAGGGCTTGTGCCAATGCCTGTTCATCCTTGTTGGAGATCGTTTTAAACAGTTCGTCAACGTACAACGCCTCTCCATGCTTTTCTTCACTGTGGGACATCGAACCGCACGCAACAACAAAACAAACTCGCCTCACTAAAGCTTCACACTGTCAAGCAAGTGTTCTGACTCGAGTAAGGCAGTTGTTGCTCCAATGTTTTAATCAATCTCTTGCTCCCGGTTTCGGTCTCTCGCTGTATTTCATTCTCTCGCAGTACACTGACGAGCATGCGAACGCGAAGAGACGCACAAGAGCATTGGAGCCAAAGCGCGTAAATGCAGGGTTCGGCAATGCCTGCCCTGTGAACATCTCCCCTTGGGGATGAAAAAATTGGAGGTATTTCAATTTAGCCTCTGTCAATGGATTAGTTCATAAGGTCTTTGAGGTATTACACTTCATAGTCACAAAGTCGCAGGAATGTTCTTTATGAACAGAATACGACACGTAAACGAAAAAATGGTGGCAAGGATATGTGAAGGTAGAACTGCAGAGATAAGGAAATGAAAGGCTGAAGAATAGCGCCATAAGATTAATCCATCTAGACCCCCTGAAATGGCACGTGTTGACCCAGTACCAAGAGTCCACCAAAATCAAAGATAGTACCAAACGTTATTTGATCCCGGGTGACGTATTAATAATTAATTCAGTACTACAGATGAAGTTCACACAGTTTTCTTCCCATTCTCAATCAATCATGTATCTTTTCGTATCCTTTTTTTATTATTAGCCGGATTCGCACAACATCAAACATGTGATCATGTGCGATTCTGTTTTTTAACAAATCAATACATAATATTTATTACCTTTCCTTTCGTTTCATACAGAAGCCCACAGACACTTAAACACAAAGCACTGAGCACATCCAACTGACCTACGTCCATTTGTTTGTTCAGTGACTCTTTGCTATATGTACTATTTGTGTTAATATTGTTTTACTCACGCACTAGAAACCGCACCAAGCGCTCGTAAGCGTCACTTATCTTATATAGTTGTATCGTACTGCATCTTCCAGCAAATTGGGAGCGCGTTTTTTTTTGCCGTCCACTCGCTACGCAACGCATGATTGTAGTAAACCATGGCTATCTGTGTCTTTCTTTTCGAGAACTATAAATCCCATCCCAGACGCACGGACGTCTATCGTACACAAAAACGGATCAATCGTATCCCGCTTGGACCTTGGTCCATTGTAATTGTACATGGCA
This sequence comes from Anopheles maculatus, assembly GCA_002091835.1. Classification (NCBI taxonomy): domain Eukaryota; kingdom Metazoa; phylum Arthropoda; class Insecta; order Diptera; family Culicidae; genus Anopheles; species Anopheles maculatus. The sequence goes on along the minus strand of KZ062527.1, from coordinate 97,460 downwards.
AAACGGTGGCATGTTTGTAACACACCCTCATTGATTTCTACTATTACTATTAGTTTGAGCGAATTGTGTTCCGTTTTCCTGTGCCAATATACTTCCTGACACTTTACAACGAGTTTTGTTCCAGTTTTTACTTGCATTATTATGAATGTTTTGCACTACGTTTTTTTTTGCACTAAAGGATTAACAAATTACGAATGTTTAAGTTGGACCGTTACCGGAAAGGAGGGAGCATTTCTTGTTGACGAGAATTCGACGAGAATCTACAGCTTAACGAAAACACGTAACCAAAACTCCGAACTCTCGCCGAACGCCGAACGTAAGTAGCAGTTCGGTACAACAACAATTATTTTGCAATATAATGCTTTACCTAGATTAACAGCGCCCAAAGAAGAATCCACAATTACAAATGTGCTATCTGTTTTGTGTAAAGGCGGCTCTTTAGTAGACTAAATGATTCCAGGAGTGGGGCCGGATGTATATATCTATGTACACTAAACGCTAGCTTACTTCGTGATACAGTGGGGGAGAGTATTAACTGGAAGATCCTACTGTGCGCCATAAGATCTACGTACCGCTAGACTGCTAACGAGACGAATTGTA
>KZ062527.1:82372-96078 GCA_002091835.1 Anopheles maculatus | reverse complement strand
AACTTCCACTGCACAAACATTCGGAGATTTGCGTATAGTGGAATCTGTTTCACACTTAATTTTGTTACTGCCCATGCGAGACTCTCAAATAGCCGGGTTTCATCATATTGCTGTACGTCGAGAAACAAATGAAACAGCGCTAGGGAGTTATGTTTTAACATCCTATAGCAACCGGTAGCATCATCGGTTCCTTCGATCACGATCTGTACGATGTGCTTTAGCAAATCGTTTGCCGACTGATCCTTGTGCGCATGTGCTGCTAAGTTGGCCAGCACTGTATGGCCCTCGCCATCAACAATCATCTCACAATCGCACAGTCCACTTGTCAGCAGGCAGCGCACCAAACCGAGATGACTCACGGTGGTAGTTTGTGTACAGCAGTACGCAAGCGGACACTGGCCGTACCTTAGCTTAAACTTCACGATAGTTTCGATGGTTGAATGTTCGAGGGCTTGTGCCAATGCCTGTTCATCCTTGTTGGAGATCGTTTTAAACAGTTCGTCAACGTACAACGCCTCTCCATGCTTTTCTTCACTGTGGGACATCGAACCGCACGCAACAACAAAACAAACTCGCCTCACTAAAGCTTCACACTGTCAAGCAAGTGTTCTGACTCGAGTAAGGCAGTTGTTGCTCCAATGTTTTAATCAATCTCTTGCTCCCGGTTTCGGTCTCTCGCTGTATTTCATTCTCTCGCAGTACACTGACGAGCATGCGAACGCGAAGAGACGCACAAGAGCATTGGAGCCAAAGCGCGTAAATGCAGGGTTCGGCAATGCCTGCCCTGTGAACATCTCCCCTTGGGGATGAAAAAATTGGAGGTATTTCAATTTAGCCTCTGTCAATGGATTAGTCTCTCGCAGTACACTGACGAGCATGCGAACGCGAAGAGACGCACAAGAGCATTGGAGCCAAAGCGCGTAAATGCAGGGTTCGGCAATGCCTGCCCTGTGAACATCTCCCCTTGGGGATGAAAAAATTGGAGGTATTTCAATTTAGCCTCTGTCAATGGATTAGTTCATAAGGACTTTGAGGTTCATACACTTCATAGTCACAAAGTCGCAGGAATGTTCTTTATGAACAGAATACGACACGTAAACGAAAAAATGGTGGCAAGGATATGTGAAGGTAGAACTGCAGAGATAAGGAAATGAAAGGCTGAAGAATAGCGCCATAAGATTAATCCATCTAGACCCCCTGAAATGGCACGTGTTGACCCAGTACCAAGAGTCCACCAAAATCAAAGATAGTACCAAACGTTATTTGATCCCGGGTGACGTATTAATAATTAATTCAGTACTACAGATGAAGTTCACACAGTTTTCTTCCCATTCTCAATCAATCATGTATCTTTTCGTATCCTTTTTTTATTATTAGCCGTATTCGCACAACATCAAACATGTGGTGATGTGCGATTCTTTTTTTTAACAAATCAATACATAATATTTATTACCTTTCCTTTCGTTTCATACAGAAGCCCACAGACACTTAAACACAAAGCACTGAGCACGCCCAACTGACCTACGTCCATTTGTTTGTTCAGTGACTCTTTGCTATATGTACTATTTGTGTTAATATTGTTTTACTCACGCACTAGAAACCGCACCAAGCGCTCGTAAGCGTCACTTATCTTATATAGTTGTATCGTACTGCATCTTCCAGCAAATTGGGAGCGCGTTTTTTTTTGCCGTCCACTCGCTACGCAACGCATGATTGTAGTAAACCATGGCTATCTGTGTCTTTCTTTTCGAGAACTATAAATCCCATCCCAGACGCACGGACGTCTATCGTACACAAAAACGGATCAATCGTATCCCGCTTGGACCTTGGTCCATTGTAATTGTACATGGCAAAACGGTGGCATGTTTGTAACACACCCTCATTGATTTCTACTATTACTATTAGTTTGAGCGAATTGTGTTCCGTTTTCCTGTGCCAATATACTTCCTGACACTTTACAACGAGTTTTGTTCCAGTTTTTACTTGCATTATTATGAATGTTTTGCACTACGTTTTTTTTTGCACTAAAGGATTAACAAATTACGAATGTTTAAGTTGGACCGTTACCGGAAAGGAGGGAGCATTTCTTGTTGACGAGAATTCGACGAGAATCTACAGCTTAACGAAAACACGTAACCAAAACTCCGAACTCTCGCCGAACGCCGAACGTAAGTAGCAGTTCGGTACAACAACAATTATTTTGCAATATAATGCTTTACCTAGATTAACAGCGCCCAAAGAAGAATCCACAATTACAAATGTGCTATCTGTTTTGTGTAAAGGCGGCTCTTTAGTAGACTAAATGATTCCAGGAGTGGGGCCGGATGTATATATCTATGTACACTAAACGCTAGCTTACTTCGTGATACAGTGGGGGAGAGTATTAACTGGAAGATCCTACTGTGCGCCATAAGATCTACGTACCGCTAGACTGCTAACGAGACGAATTGTATTAAAGCTACGAAACATAGTGGAGATCATTTAGCGAACCGACGCGTGTTCTTCGATCAACTTGCATTGCGTTACTTTGAGGTTATTACAAAATTCACCTATGGGACGAGTTAGTGGTAAAAGAATGAACGAAACACCTGCTCTGCGTAATGCATGCGTAATTATGGACGTGATAGTTCCGGATGGATAGGTTGTCAACACTAGCGTTTTCCCTGTGTGCTGGGGCCGAGAATTCCTTCCATTTTGCTAAGTTATGTTGTGGAAATAATTTAAAACAAAAATCATTTAGTTATGCTTGGACAGGATGACAGCCTGTTATAACGAATGCATTACAAAAAATGAGCCACATTGAATCCTTTGTGTAATAATAGAAACAACATTTAACGACACTGTTGTAACAAACAGCGAGGGTACGCTAAGTCATGGTCATAGTACGCGCTAAGTGTCTCAAGCTGTGAGATTGTGAGGACACTTTTTCTTCGTCAGAAAGGTGTTCCGATCACTGAACGATGTTCGAATGAGGAAAAAACCAAAGTCAGAACTAATAATTTAAAGTTGCTAGCAAAAACATAAACTCTCAGGCGTATCAGCGTGGTCTTCATCCATTTTTGACATTGGAGCGTCCCTCACAGCGAAATTGTAAAAATCGGAATACATCAGGCGTAATTCTGTTGCTATTTTCTAACTTACATTGACTTAGCATTAAAGAGTATTTGTCGAGGGATGCCCAGGAAGCTAAATTCGCTATGTACGCCAGACGAAAAGCTCAATTTTTTGCAATGCATACGTTACCCGCGTATCATCAATTCCGTTTAGTTCCGGTCGGCACAAGCCAAAGCGGATACAACGCGAAACTTGCGTCACACTGACCTACGACGATTCATGCTCCTACACCGGAGTCCTAACCTCCTAACCACCTAGTCTGTGAGGCACGCTCACACATACACTTCGTCTCACAATCGGCGATCACCGGCCAACCCCCGTCTCCGCTCACCATCGATCGGGTGTTCCTCATTGTCCTCATTGCTGCTCACACTATCGTTCACATCCCCACCAGGCCGCCCTCTACTGCCCTCCACACCACCGCCACCACTGGACGCCGTTGAACCTTCCGATCCGGTTCCAATAACACTTTGGTGGTATGATTGATGACTGCGACCCTCGGGATACAGCAGCCCAACATCACTGCCGCTCAAGTTCTGGATGATCGAGCTAATGTTGGTGCCCAAGCTTTGCCGCTTGATAGGCGTAATGTTGAGATTCTTCGGTGACTTTGGTTTGTTGTTGTTGGTCGCTGATTGTCCCATCGCCGCCCCGGTACGATCGGTCGCAGATGATGATGCCGTCCCCGCCACTGATGCTGATGCTGGAGGAAACGAACCGGGCATATCCTGGCAGGACGTGGATGATGATCGGCCACCGTGTTCCGGTGGTTCAAAGGGTGTTAGCGTTAGTGGGGTCGACTTAAATCTATGCAATTCCTTCATTACCTCGTACTGCGAGTCGGGTGCTAGGAAGATGTCGTGCAGGTTTTTGGTCGAGCGCCGGTGTGCCTCCTGGCTCTGCTCGTTCGAGGAGTACGGGTACGAGGCGATGAAGTTGCAACCACCGCCGGCCGGACCATGCTCGCTGTGTTCCGGTCGATGGATGTTGCCGGTACCATCGTTCGGTGAGGTTTGCTGTTGTTGTGGTTGTTGCTGCTGATGCTGCTTCCCGGTACCGGGGATACCACCGATCGACGGGAAGTTTGTACTGGGTGTGGCCGGTGACAGATCGGTGTAGTCCGTCCGTTCGCCCGAATCCATCGAACACATACTCTGGCGGGAGTGATCTTTCGGCAGCAGGGAGGATCGCGGCATGACCGGTGGCTTATCGCCCAGCCCGAGCACGGTCTGCGGGAACGGTTGCCGACTGCGAACCGAAGACTCCCGTTTGCCAAACCGCTGCGCAATATACTCGTCCGCTTGGTCTTGCTGTTGCTGCTGCTGTTGCTTCTCCTTCTTACGTCTTTGGTTCGCATCTTCGTAGTAGTTGTCGTTCTTCACGGACATATTGCAACAGCTACTCACGTCCGCAAAGTACACCTCGGACTCTGTAGGTTCTAGCAGCTTTCCAGTGACTGCCGATGCTGCTTCAGCTTCGAGTGCTTCCACCGTCTGGAAACCACTGTTTTCAATGCGTCGTGTTTGGTAGCTTTTGGCGCCGGTTTCTTGGAGGATGTCCCGCCACTAGGGCAGTTGTCGGTATGCCGTGTGGACCAGTGTGTGGTGAGCCTCCACGACCAGAACACTCATCGGGGCCACCGTTTGGCGATGTTAAGTTCGGCTCGTTATACTCGTTCTCGGATGTTTCGAGCGAACCGGGCGCACAACCCACCGGTTGATTCGCTCCGAACACGTTTTGTACATTCACCCGACCACCGCTCGTCGGCTGGCTGTTGTTGGACGCTGGACCGATACTCTTCGCACCAGCTTCCACCCGTTTCTTCGCTTTTCGTAAGGGCAGTGTGTTGGAAAACCGATCCCGCCCCGGACCATCACTGTCCGAGGGAGTGTTTTCGTAGTTTTCTTTCGCCGAAGGTTTGTTGTATCCTCCGGCTTGCTGTCTGCTTTTGCTGCCACCGTTGGTGCCATTCCCACCAACATTGGAAGCACCGGAAGATCCTCCCCCATTACCTACACCACCCCGACCATAGTTGGAAGGTAGGGCCGGCTGTCCCGAACCGCTCGACATGTTCGTTTGTCCGCCGACATACTGCTGCGGGATGCCGTGCACGTCCACACCCATCACCGAATGTTGATGGCACTCGAGAATAGCAATGCCGGGTCCCGTGGGTCCTCCGGCATTTTGCGCCAGCATCGAAGAACCCGCAGCCGCCATACCGCTCGGATCGATCAGCGGTGGACCACACTGGCCCGGATGAATGTACTGATAGCGTCCACGGCGAGCCGGACTGTTCGGATCGCTGTAGGGAGGCGGTGGTCCCCAGATACCGTACTGCTGGTCGATCACATTGTACCGTGGCTGTCCTACCACCGAGTCACCCAGCAACGTTCCGGCCGCAGCGCCCGGCACCATCCCCGGTACCACTCCGGCCCGATTCGAGAACCCGTACTGTGAATCTGGACTGTGCGGTGATAACCGCTGGGAAGCATCGTTTCGTTGCCAGGGCATTCTAGGCCAGCTCCATCCCGGCATACGTCGTCCACTAGCGTTTAGCCGTCCACCCGCACCCGGCTCCTCACCGCCCGGATTGGGTGAGTAGAAATTACCGGCCTGTCCCGGTGTCCAGAAACGATTGTCGCCTTCCCACGGGTAAGCCGAAGGTAGTACGTTCCGATGTGCATGGCACTGTTCGCAGCAGCGACAGTTGCCAGCCCGTCCATTACCACCAAGGCCTCCACTGGCGCCACTTCCCAGCATCCCCGGTCCTGGGGGTAGTACCGAGGATGGACCCTGCTGGCCGGAGTAAAGTGAACGGCACCGTAGTTCCAGCTGCTCCCAGTACATCTTTTTTCGTTCGTGACTTAACAGCTGGTACACCAGCATACAGCTGAATACGGCCACTAACACTCCAGCGACGGAGAGACCGAACACGGCACGCAAACACGAGTATAGTGCACCGTGCACAACACCACAGTCTGACGTAGAATCGAACACGAACCGTACGCTATCGTCTACGCCGGTTTCCGTCTGCTTGTCCGCCGTCACGGAGTAACAGGTACAGGTACGCGTTTTCTGTGTGTACTCGCATTCTCGCAGCACCTGCAGACGGCTCATATGGAGGACGGTTGTAGTTACCGTCACGAGCGCACAGGTAAGTGCGGACGCCAGTCCACAGGCTCCCGATAGTTTGATCTACAAATGCAATGGAAAATCAATTCAAAACTCGCCCAGTATTGGGGAAACACGGTAGATTTTGTTATGTTTACGTACCAAATAGCTGTACCGGTTCCGTCGCCTCGCAAGGCTCATTATACAGATACCCGTCAGCATGAGCTAAAAAAGGGGAAACAATGTAGTCAATGTGTTAGAAACGAACTTCAAGCAAAAAGGACTTCACTCCGGCAACTTACCAAGGTAGCAGGCACGAACGTTGGCACAGTTTCGAAGTACCCGACCGTGCTCGTATACGATCGAAGCAGGAAGTAGATGCCGAGAAAGAGCACACCGAGCAGACTGGAGATGCCACCACATATCAAGCACCAGATGACGTACTTCCGGACGCCGGATGTGGAGGAAGCTGCAAAAGGAAAGGAACGAAAATAGAAGAATGAAACACATGTCACAGTGAAACGATCGAACTCCGGAGCAATGTCAGTGGAATATTAACCCGCAGTTGCTGATGGTGGACGCGGTGGTTCGACCGGTGGTGGAGCCCAGGTGCACGTTGGCACACTGTACTGGACAACCTGCATGAAAGGATACCCGTGCATGGTTGCGGTGTGTTCAAACTTTAAACGTAGCTGAGAAAATCACCCGCACACACCGCCAAATTCGTTCTATCCGCTTGTCGGATGTGACTTTTGAACTTTAAACATTTGCTCGTACCTCGGGGACTCGACAAAAAACGACACAAAATACTACACGCTACTAAGAAGTGAAGGTATACTACTAATATTGTTGCTGAATGTTGTACTATCGGTTATCGCTATGGCGGGCAGCTATCACACTAGCTGAGGAGGGGTAGAACTACTTCTTCCTGCACTTCGTGTGTCTTCGTATTGCAAACCGTGGCGTCGTTTATTATTGTACTATAATCTGGCAATGTGTTGCTGCTACTGCTGCAACTGCTACACATTGTTGTATTATACAATCATGCTCGATTTGCGTTGACTACTGCTGACTGCTCCAACATAACTGCTGCCATTCTCCAAAGATTAGCAATCTCTCGTCCGCACCCTCTGTATTTTGTCTCGCTGTCCTATAGAGGACACTAGGACACCCACGGTTTAGCAAAGCATCGCGACCATGTATGTCCCCTTTTCGATCCTGACCACTGAAAGGACACACTCTAACACTCAGGCACCGTTTAACCTTTTGAGAGCACACAGTGGTTTCATTATTTTTCTTTCACCCACAAAAGTTCAAACTTTTGCAATCTAGTTGCAAATAAAAACTGTTTACTTCCCTGTCCGCGCAAAGGCGCACTGACTATACGCATACATACGCAGGCAAACACGCACACAACGGCACAGTTCACCAAACTTTTGACAGGCGAAATGCGAGTTTGCTGACTCGTGATAGTCGTGCGCCACCACCAACACCACGTTGGATGGATGCTGTGGCATACCAATGCATCCTGCAGGACGGTACACGCTATCTTTGCGCGTCCGCAGGAAGGGTGTGCTCGGATTGTTTTGGGGTGCGGGCTTGGGGGTGGAGAGATTTCGCTTCTTTGCGGGAACCACTGCGCAGGATCCGCCCGTCACGTGTCGATGAATGTCCTGGCGAATGGCAGGCGAACGTGCGTTGCAGGCATTGAAGGGTTCAATTTGCTTCAAAATCACAGTTAGGGGAGATTGAAATTTGTGGATTTGTGGATTTGAACAGTGCTCTTGTCAACATTCTGGATGAATATGTCCAGAACATTTTTCAAGGAAGGAATTTTTGGGCATTAAAAAAAGGCTTTATAAGTTTTACTTTAAGACTGTCATAAAAAGATGGGAGCAGTCAGTCCTTTGAGTCATTCTGAGGCAAGTCTTTCGACGAAATAAATGACCTTTTTGGAGATCGAGCATCATCCCTCGCTACACTATATTGAGGATATAGGCTCACAGAACCCCTCCAAAACGTACCAAGTACAAGATACAGCAATGCTGGCCTAAATAGCCTTCTGATCACCTTCCTATCGCTTGTGACAGTTTGAGTCAGCTGTGGACAGAGTCCATGTTTCAGAGCCGTATATGAGTATCCTTAGATCCCTGCATAAACAATCATTTGATAAGCCTGTGCAATATAGGGCAACAGCATTCTGTTTGGAGTCCTTGTGGCGTATGTCATGTTCTAGATTGAATCAACAACTAGGTTCTCCTTAGCGCTAGGTTGAAAAGGAACCAGGTGGACCAGCAAAGGATGATGCGAGTAAGTATAAGAATCGTATTTGAGATCCAAAAGCAGCTGATATCCCCGAGGCCGAGCTGCCACAATATCCAGTTCCAGTTGAAGATTAATTCAACAGGAACACTATTACTTAAACACCTTCGATTTCAATTTCATGTCCGCGGTCGATTCGTTCTGCCCAAACAGCTTGGAAACCCATTCACGAAGTACGACCATCAACGAAAAAGCAAAAGGGCACATAGGTGTGTATCTATAAATCGTTCACAAAGCCCACCGGACAAAGCGAACCAACTCAACAACCCTGCGTGTGACCGACAACCTTTCCCCATCCCCGCTAGCTTCTCACACACAGTCACAGTAGCAACAAAGAAGGGCAAAATTGTTTCAAATTATCCTACTTCCTAGCCGTTCCTACTGCCGAGTCATTCCCAAGACATACGCGGCATACTCCTGTTCACATGCTTACCCGCTTCCAATCGTTGCGCGGCTCGGGTTCTCGGTGCGGGGCGTGGCGGTAACGGTGGCCCCCGGTCATCTTCGGATATTTCCTCCTCCAGCTTGCTGCTGTCCATACCGGCCGTCCCGTCACTGTACACCTCGATGTGATGACTGTGGTGGCCACCACCAACGACACCACCACCGCCACCGCCACCGTGATGCCCGTGATGATGATGGTGATGATGGTGATGATGAAGGTTGTGATTGTTCCCGTACTTCCGCTCGTCACCGAAGCGAACCGGTGAGTTCAGTCTTGAGCCATTGTGAGCACTACGGGTACGGTGAAGGTTTAATCAGTGCGGGAAAGCACGAATGGGAACAAAAAGAAAAAGCAAACAGAAAATCAATCAAACAACGATCGTTCGGGATTCGGAGGTGTGCTGTGCGTCGTCGCACCGTGACTTACAGTGAAATCTTTTTGGAGTCCAGATTAACGTCCAACACGTTGGACGTATTCTCGTCACAGGAACCGCCGGCACTGGAGTTGGCCCCACCGAGCCGGGTCGGTTGTTTGGTATTATCACAGGAACTGGAGCTCGATGGCATATAGTGATGATGGTGTTGCTGCTGTTGCTGATGATGGTGAGCGTGATGATGATGAACTGCTGATGGATGGTGGTGTTGCTGCTGCTGTTGCTGCAGTACCGCTACACTGTTGTCACTGGCGTAATCAAGATCGGCCTCGGCGGTGGTGATGTTGTACGCCGGATCATGATGCAGATGATAACGATGCGGTTGACCCTGCAACGTATGGTCACCGCCATGATTGTTCGGCTGTACCGTCATCGTGTCGTTTGCTTAACACCGCACATCGGAACAAAGACCCCGCCAGAGACCTGCACAGTGCACCTACAGGAGCAGAATTGGGAAAGGCAAACGGTGAGCGCGCACACGAGGCATAAAATTAAAATCTTAAATTAAGCTCACGACAACGATCAATATGGTGGACAACGGTAGGTTGCAAGAGCAACGGCGTGTGGTGTATTATGCAACGCCATGGAGCAAATGTTGTGTAGCTTGGCTCGTTTTTTGTGACCCATTTAATGGTTGCATACGCGACGGACCCATCACGGGTGGTAGGTCATTTGCGAAAAGGGAAAACCCTTGGTGGTAAAGGGCACTAGACTGTGCTGTTGTCCAAAGTCTGCATTTGCTGCATCAGTTTAAAGCTGAAGATGGTAAATTTTCACTACAAATTTTTTAAAGAATGTTTACGGACAACTTCAGCACTGGGAAGGACGCAACATCGATTTTTTGGCACCTTTTTCGGCTTGTTAACATCCTAGTCCGAAGGTATCGACACACCAGGCGAAGTTTTTGGAAGTTCTCGGTTATAATTAATAGCACAGGTAGAAGACCCGTAGCTACCTGAAGCCTAAGCTGTGTGAGCTGTACGGCTTATTTCACAGGTAACCCTGATCCCTTGAATCAGCTGTGAGGCTTTTCGGAATGTGTCCCTTTACAAACCGACCTACTAATTTCTGAAAGGATCATCCCTTCCCACCACTTCTGATGTCCTGCGCAACCTTTCCCGATTGAGGTGTCTTAAAACAGTTGGGCAAATGAAAATCGTACGACCCATACGAACTATTAGCTCGTAAGCATCCATCCGATTTGGGGCGTTATAGACGGCGTTAAAGACTCGTTTACTTTGGAGAGGCTTTTATAGAGCTGTCGAATGCGGTCAAAAAACCCGTGCCTCGTATACGACGACCGCTATTAAACTATTTTTACTGAACAGTTCACTCGCTAGCGTGCCAATGCAGAGTGGCAGTGTGTACAGGTTCATAATTATACTCCAGTTGTGTTGTGTGTGCCCTTGCAGCACAGGGAGACAAGTTTGGTGCCACTGCACACTGGAGGGAAGGACTTGGAGGCTGCCATGAAACGAAGATGCCACGATCCATACGATCGACCGGTACGATGAAAATTACCATCATCCGGCTCACGGCCATCGACAGCAAAACCGTTGATCCGGATGGACTGTTGATGACCGGTTGGGTGATGATGATCGGACGTCGGAACTGTGTAGCGAAACTGATCGCGAAGCATTGTTGCAAAGAAGTTTGTTTAAGGGTTTGAGTGTATCAGCGCGAAAGAAGCTGATGGTAAGAGATGGAAAATTCTATCAAAATTTATCATCAAATTTAGAGTAATTTCTGAGATCTTTTACATTCCAAAAATTGTACATAAAAGAGAAACAATTAACATGTTTTATTTTTATCTCTTGTGTAACACTTTGTGGAATGTTCCACGTTACATTTACACACGCACACACACACTCCATAATATTATTTATTCTGCTCTCTGTTTCTGCCTGTGTTTATGATGTGATTTTAATGTTTTCCAGCAGTTACTCTTTATTTCATTTACCCGCCTGTTTTGTGTTGTTTTTTTGTTGCTGGCGACAGTTTTTGGCTAGTGCTGCAAACATTTTAATCCGTCCATTGTTACGCGACAGACGTATTGTGTACTTGAATGTTCGTGTTTAACAGCATCTGCTTAATGGTGTTTATTATACTTCTTTTTTTGCAACATGAACTGTCAATTAAAAACAGTAATTTATTGTGTTGAATAATTAAAAAAACACACATCAAGAGTACATGCGAATGATGTTGCACAGGTTTTGCGCTTCTCTGTCTTCTCTGTTTCCAGCGTTTTTGTAAGAGAAATGTAACATTTTTTGCCATAAATGCTATAAATTAGCAGCTGTTATCAGCTTTGTCGCTAAATAGTCTGTCAAACGTCCGATTTCGTTTTCGAAAGCTGACAGACTGATAACCACCTTTTGGCACGCATTTACAGCTTATTCTTATAATCGTTTCAACATCGACAGACACTTCTCTAGGGTAGGGCTGCTGTCGGCGACAAATAAATCAACCAGATCATGGTGGTGTGTATCGCTTGCAGAAAACATAATCATAACGGGCATGTCTTGCGCTGCACCAAGCCGAGCGACAGGACAGCAGCTCGGAGCGATCGTATGTGCGATCGTATCAGGGATGAGCAACCCGCTTTACAGCTTTCGTTTTGCAGTCTTCAGGAGAATATCTTAGGCTAGCATTTTATGTATCCTTGGAACCCTTTTTGGGATTCTACTCATTACAAACTTCCACAAGAACGCATAAGAATTAGTCTTCGAACTCATGCGACAAGTTACACATCCCTGCTCTTGCATCAAGAATCGCCGAAAGAGGCCAGAGGTACGAACGAAGTCACGTCTTGCTCCGCGCGCGCACATCGATCCACATACACATTGCACTCGTGCGTAATATTTGTTGTGGCAATTTAACAAACCGGCTTCCTGCCATCCATCAAAAAAAGATGGTGACTTGCGCGCACACCGTTCAAATCCGGAACATCAGGGAACACAATCTTTCCTGTTCTGTTTCGATGTTTGAGAACATACAAACAAGAGACAACAGGAACGAAAGAAAATGGAGCCGCCTTTAAACATTACAGAAGGCTCCAGGTGTGTTCTTCAGGTGTCCAAATCCAAACAACGTAACCACAACATTCAAATCTGTTGTTTTTTGTTTTGTAGAATGTTGGGTTCAAATTAGAATATAAAAATAATATAGTTTTTCTTTCTACAAAAAAAAACCGCAACATTCTTCCCTCGCACCGTGGCCAATGTGTAAACCAGTTGCGATTTGCTCCACTGCACAAAAACGAACCCGCCGCATTGCAGCACTGATGCACCCGCGATCATGTACGCGGATCACAACACGCACTTGGGTTGGAATTATTTTCATATTTAAATGTGTGACGTTCCTGCACGTTCCACGGTGCGTCTGCGTGTTGGCACGGCGAGCTCAACGCACCGACCCATTCGTACAGACAACGGCAGACACCTCCTCGAAAGGGGCGAAGTGTGATACAGAATGATTATTTTGCTTCAAGTGTATCGCACTCATTATCCGACAGCAGCCTACTAGCCGCTTCAGACTATGACGATGATGAAGATGATGATGATCATTGGTCCGTCCGATCGTGGTAATTACGCTCCCGGTATTCTCGACCTCGTTATATAAGTCAGCTCTAGGAACACTCCGTCCAACACTCGCTGGAACTCACTCCGAAAATGGAACGAGGTGCGATGGCGACTACCTCTACTCTACTCGCAACAATGTGCGCCTTTGCAGAATTAATTACAAAAAAATCAGTAGTTATTTCACACAAGAAGCAGAAAAAAAAAACAGTTGGTCACCATACCACAATTGTTGTGGTCATTAAATGCATTTCTTTAACTTCACAGGATGGAAGATGCAACGTGTACCAGTATTTAGGGATAGAACAAGTGCACGTTTTTCTTTTTTCCTTGCACACAAACTACACAAAAATGATTGCGAATAATTTGTGGTCGTTTTTTTTTTTTGTTCAAACAACGTACCCCACAATCCATTGCTGACCAGCTGTGTGCTTGTACGGGAACGCAATTGAAGGACACTGCGAGATGCACTGCCCGGAACGCAACATGGACGTCCCCGTTGGATGGTTAATGATCATCATTAGAGAGAGAGGAGCCACATATCTTCATTCGGCAATCTTTCACCCTTGTCCAGCCGGCTATTTAGGCTTGTTTTCCACCTTTCTTATCCGTAATTGCATCAAGTAGTGGCATCAATTTGTGGTTTTTTACACACACCATCCCCAGAGTCTGTTATCAAACTTGTAAACATAAGTTCAACTTC
>KZ062527.1:70527-82333 GCA_002091835.1 Anopheles maculatus | reverse complement strand
GACGCTCTACATTTTACGGCTCATTTTCCGACTCATTTAGGTGTTTGTGACCCAACAGAACCCGGTCAGACTGGTGAGCACCGGTTCACAGTTTCCTGGCTGCACAAGGGAGCTATTTTAATTTGTGAGTTCACAAAAAGACACATGTGTTTTGATTTATTTCGAACAGATCCACCGACACAGAAGGCGCAGCAGCTGGTTTGTTGTGCGTGCTTTAAGTGGGTTGCTTTTAGAAGCTTCTTTTGATCCAAGAATATGACGGGTTTTCTTATCGTAACGCATTAACAGAGCTGATTTGAGCGCATAAGTATAAGAGTGTAGAATGTCATTTACCACTTCTGTTAGCAGATGGCTCTTTTATAGCATCTTAACATCGGATGAATGACAGAATCGTTAGATAGTAGTTAGGCACTTGGTAAAAACGGGGTTCCAAGGAAGGCTTTTAATAATGGTGCAGGGTTCTTCGTAGGGATAATGCGATCTATCCCTAGAACATTCTCAGCTGCGACCTTAACTATTAGGCAGTTCTTATGTTCAACGATTCTTAGCGATTGAGTCATAGCGTCAATGTTTAAACACAGCTGGAAAGATGTAAAATCTAACAAAGCTAGTAATGTGAGACCCCAGACGTTCTAGTTCCAGCAATAGAAAAGGAAGAATTACACCCGTACTACAACTTAAAGTAATATGTAGTTGATTTACACATAACAACAATGACTAGAGGTGTTGAATACTTCATTTTTGTCCAATCTCAACTTGTATCATGTTTGAAGGGTGTTCCTAGTACATACATCTAGGGATCGGGTGTAACACCTCATTGGGATCGTTCGTCTTTACATAGGACTGATCATGCTAGGTGGGGCGGCCCGGTGGTGTATACGATAACGGCTCAGGTCTTCACACCGGGGTTTGAATCCCGGCGGACCGCCTCCTCGTACACAGGACTGACTATCCAGCTACGGATATAACTAAGTCACAGAGAGCTAGCAATTGCTAGCAGGCCAAGACCTACAGAGGTTGTAGTGCCAGAGAAGAAGAAGAAGAAGAAGAAGATCATCCTAGGTAGGATGACAAATAGTGGAAGGCAAGACCTCTTGAGGTATTTTTATGATTTCATGATTACATTACGATCTCCAATTTTTTTTTTTTTGTTCAGTTGGTTAAGTCTACTTTAAAACCCGAAATGAATAGCCCTGCATAGCTACCAAAAGCTATCAACGATCATTAACCACTTGAAATACTTGAAATCCATTTTCGAAAAAAGAGTCGCATTTATCAAAAGTGATAACAATAAACTCCCAACTCCCCGAAGGAAAACCCGGCCTATCTTTCCCACGTTGTCTCTTCGCAAGAAGGCATGGGACACTGTCCATGGCAGGACAATTCTGTCAACTTCACGGGTGTCCTTCCGGGAGACTATAATACACCCATGTACGTGATCGTCACAATAGTAATGGCCTGTTGTTCACATGTTGGCCGCTTCACAACATAAAGCATACGTCAACGAAACCCAATCAATGGAAGAACCAACAAAAAAGGATCACCAGTACCTGAAGATGCGACACGCACACACACCCTCCGCAACCCCGAATGTAATAAATAACTGCACATTCTTCACCCGGACCAGGTCTCCTCTCCACACATCCCACACTCTGCGCGACATCTCGGTGTCCAGATTCCGAAACAGCATGCACCGAAATTGTCAGTTGTAACACACAACAAAACTGGAATTCCTTTCCAAGCGACCCAGCTTTCCACGAGAAGTGTTCCATCGCAATCGCTCTTCGGGTTCGGGTCATCATCCTTAGCGTGTATTTTAGTTCCCACTTTCGTCAATTTTTCGGATGACGGTGGGTTTGCTTTCACCAACCAAGAGAAAAAAAAAAGTGCATACAATTCGTTGCATGACGTGAAGGAACCTGTTGCGCATCAGGCTATAAATGAAGGGATCGTCGTTTCGAAGCGCAAACAAAAAACTTCCACCACATGGCTGAACAATACGTACATCTCTGGGCTGCTACGATCAGCATTTTTGGCACTTGGTGAGATGACACTGTACACCACAAGTAACAGAGCAAGTACACACTTTACGTTTTCTTCGAACTTTGGGCGTTTGTTGGAGGATTTTACTGATTTTCCGCCCGTTTACTGTTTGCTGGCCGGCAAGAAACTGACCACAGTCGACCAATGGCCTCTTCCTGCTTGAATCTTCACTGATGAGCACTGCACCCTAAACCTAAACAAATGATGCTGTGCGTTGCACAGCCCAGACGAACGTCAACTCTCTTGAAAGGTTTCAGGTAGCGATGGCAGCCGCATGAGATGCTTGGATGCTCAAAAAAGATGCCGACATGATGGTGGTGTGTTTCTCTAGGTGCGCCTGTGTGTTTTATTGTGTTTTTTTATGTCTGCCTCCTTCTCATAGTTCCGAACCTAGAGCGTTCGCTCCATTCAATGATTGAGTGTTTCTCTTCTAGGCCGTACCAAACCAAACATTCCTGACGTCCAGGTTCCACCAGGTTGTAAGGTAGAACAGGATAAGAGAACGGAAAACAGAAACACGATTCAAACGTTATACGTGATCAAACCTGGGTCTTCTGTATGGTGATGCTGGCCGGCGGTTTCGATCGAACGATCGACATAGCGACACCCAAACTGAAGCCATACGATCGTGTGAAAGATCAGAAGGAATCGTTTCATTTAACATTCTACGACTTTCACTGAATAGGGGCATTAAAAGATGAGGCCGGACGGACCATGGATGGCAGGAAAGGAAGAACTTCTTCGCGCTGGAAGAACTGGTCCAGTTAATGGTCCAGCGCAGGTCCGGTGCTGCTGCTAACGGTATCTTGAACGATCGTCTGGACCGGTGTGCCAACTATTAGTTTATGGACATGACACCACACACTCTACGGTTGCTTAATTAGCTGATTTAATTTAGATCTAGAACAATATACACGAATTCCACTGTGACTCTGTGGGAAGACGGGCGACGATTGAACGGGGACTCGGAACCAACGATCGAGGAAACTTAATTAAACTACACCGCCTAGAGTTCCACGGCTGGTAGGAACTCAGGCTGCACTCGGCACCACTTAAGGAATCGCACAGCACAGCACCCCACGCAATTGTCAAACTGCAAGCGAAGTTTTTTGCGACCGAGGAACACAAGCTGCTGCTACCAACGCCAGATGTTAGAATTGCGGGGGACACTTTAAATAACGCATTCAGCGGAACAACTCACTCACAACTCATTCAACATAATTGTACAAGATACACAGCACTAACGAATAGATTGGACACCAATAAGCGAACTACCAGGATACGGTGGAGTCCACCACTTGGTAGGGATTGGTTTTCTAACCTCTTTTTTTTGGATGTTGATTGATATCTCTGCACCCTTTCACACGACGCGCAACACGCACAAACTTTGAGCATACACAAAACTCCGAGCCCGATCGAAGCACGCGCACTTTTTCAACTGAAAACTGGTTTTTCGAAACAAAACTTCCTTCCCGATCAGACATTCCTGAACCGAGCGCGCTCACCGTTTGCTCTCTCGCTCTCTGGGGCCGGTGGTATGTTTTGTCGCATTTTGTTTTTCGTACAATGGTGCGTTCGCGGTCCTTTTCCCGCATGCTGCCGGATGTGGGTAGAACGGGAGGACCACCATAGTGCACACCAACACACGCACACTTTACTCACCCCTAAATCTCACGTACAATTCAAATTATGCTCCGAGAAGGAGACAGAGCAAAGGAGAAAGAAAGAGAACGCGTGCGAAATAACAAAAGAGAGTATGATGTCTCTCTCTCTCTAGCAAATTTGCAAACGATCCTCAAACATTCAGGGATGGTCAATCGAGAATAGCGTTTGTAATATTTGGTGTTTGTATACAAACAATTCAATTGTTTTTCAACACTTTTTACTACAATATTAGGCAAAAAATAAGCTAGAAAATCTGTCTATAGGCTAAAGAACATACTGAACTAGTAGTTTTGTTATTGCTTCCCTTGCTAAGATGGTAGCAAGGACGATTGAATGTTTGATTACCTCTTGGCGTCAATTCCTATAAACTATACTTCTTTATTCGTTCGATTTACCATGACATATTAACTATGATCGATAAATTTTTCTGCTATCAAGGTAGAGTAGATCCAAGGCCCCGTATAGGGCCGATAAACATCACTATTACAAGGTCCTCCAAACGTTTTTTGGGGCTAGGGCGTGGATGGCTGGCTCTAGTCACAAGTAGTTTCGCGGACTACGAAAAGCAGCAGTAAATAGTAGGACATCCAGTCCTAAAGATGTTTCACAAATGCTTCTGAGACATGGACTCTGTCTAAAACTGATGAATTCCGTTTAACCGAGTTCGACAGAAAAATACTTGGTAGGGTTTAGAGAAGTAGAAGGACGATCTCACCATTGTGCAGTGAATTAGACTCACCAGGCACCGGTGAACAGGTCATGCAATGAGGGTAGTGGGATATTGATCCACAGTTCCAATTATTAAATATAATTTGATCGACAAACCCATGCTAAAGTTAACATGAAAAAATAAGTCGACCAGTAAAGAACCTTTATTCTTCGTTCAAGTCTCGTCTAGACTATGAGCCTATTCACTCCATGCGCGGATTACTCACCGCCAATGCCAGATAGATCAAGATCAACATTGGCTGTAGAACAAAAATAAGAAGAAGACGCATCCAATAAAATCAATACACAGATTTACGATCCCTGTTCCTTCCTTTTTCGTTCTCCTTTGCTTTATGTACATGCGTTCATCAGGATGCTACTTAAAACGAAACCACTAAATCTCACTAAACCACACCAAGAGAAGTTGCCCAAATTATCCACAACTTTGCAACCCCCGTGAGCAACGAGAGAATCCACCGGAGGAATAACAAAAACGAAAACAAAACAAAAAAACCCACCCCCGTCGGCAAAAGTTTTTTGATCGTGCACGCGTTGGTTGGTATCGCGTTGACCGGTTGTTAGCCGGATGATGGTGATGATGATGATGATCAATTTGGATACGGTAAGACAAGGGAATCGAGACGGAATAGTGTTGGCTGACTAAGAAGGATTAAGGCCAGGATTTATGGTACGTAAAAAAAGACACACACACACAGAGGAACAAACTGCGATCTTACACGATCCGCACTCAATTTACATCTTTTATCGTTTAGATTACAAGAGAACTGGCATTGAATTCCGGACGGAAAGTGATCTCGCAACCTCTAGGGAGATACACCTTTGCTCAGGCTGCTCAAGTAGGTGGTGATGCCATATTTTTTGTTTTGTTCTCCACCTCCCTTTTCTTTCATTGTTCTCCACTTCCTTTCGTACTTCAGTATCAACGATCCATCACTTACTGTTCTTATCCTTTCACCAGTTGAAGCCCTTCTTTCCCCGTCTAGCTGCCAGAGTTTTCCGTAATCCGCGTTGCTTCTTTCTTCTCGATTTCCACGCACCGAATATGTGCGTTTGCATAAAGCGAGCTAAAATATGGTTTTGCTCTCTGTTTTGCTGTTTTTTATTCACGAAACCCCCGGCCAATCTGTCGTCCCCTGCACACTTTAAGGCTTGGTACGTTAGCCGCTCAATGAAAGCATAATTGGGAACGCAAACCCACACTCCACTGGATGTCTCTGAGCAACCGAAGGAGATAGAAGACAGATTTTCCATCCCAGGACCACCACCACGCGCGGATCATCGAGAATTGCATGTCGTGTTTTTATTGATGAAGCTTTATTTCTTCTCCAATGTTTTTTTTTTGCTCAACCCAAATTCATTCAATCTTACATCCGCTGGTGCCAGTACCAGTACCAGGGCTGATGTTTGTGAGCGAGATACAGAGAGACTTCAAGCGTTTAAGTATGCAAAATTCTCCCTGCCAAGAACAGACTCACCAGCAACAAAAACCAAACAATTGGTAAGCGAAAGTTTTCACACACTTTTGCCAGTTAGGCCGAGCGATTCGATCGATCTCCACTTTCCGAGCTTCGAACACACTACTGGAGGCTGATTAATGATCACCTAATTAGATCGACAGGCCCTTCGAATCTTGGAACCGGCCCAATGTAACCAGACGCTCCCATTTAACCGAACTCGGACATGACAGCTAATTTCCTCTGACGCTAAAACAGGAAGGCATGGTTTGCGTGCTTTCCGTGCTATGCTCGAACCCACCACCCCGAAAAGGTCATCCACCAAATGGGAATATTTTCTCTTCCCCCATGTTGGCCAAAACGATTCGCAAACGATGATCCAGTTTCCTGAGCAGATTCGGATTAGTGATTTTCTTGTGCTGCCCGAGAGAAGCTTTTTGCGGTGATGAGGGCTCGCTGCTTACGGGTCTTCTGATGTGTCTCGTTGGTCGGTGAAGGTAATTCGATGCGTCTTATTTCTAACAGTGCACGAAAGATTGACCTTTTCGCAACAAAAGTATGGAAAAAGATAATTGGCAGGGAACATTAACTGCATAAAACTACCTGAATATGTGGATTAAGTTAGCATAAGAAAGACCTTATTCTGGAATCCGCAAATGCTTCAGCCGGATAATAAGAGCGAGAGTTAATGACCTCCTCTGGATTGAAGAGACTGGAGTTATAAGAGAGTGATTTAAAGGATTTTTCCTGCGATGATCCTGCACTCTAGTGATTCTTCAAATTATCCGTCATCTTATGTGGTCCACATCATGATATTTACAAACTAATTTGACATCCAGCGATACTTAATTGGAAGCAGATATGACCAACATAGTGAGGTAACTGCGTAACATTTGACTCTGAACGAAAACATTGCAAATAATGAGATACTTCCGGACCAATGGATATTGGCAATTTGGTTTTTACTATGTATGAACTTCCTTCTGGTAAAAAATAGGACTATCGACGGAGGTCAGGTACCATATCTGAGGCATCGCATGGCGAAGAAGTTCGGAAGTAGATGCTATCCATGTCTGTGGGTTTCTTCTCTTCTTTCTTGACCTGCTCCTAGGGAGCACGTCTAATAGACATGGCCTGGTGCCCAATCGTTCTCCAGGAAACTCGGTCCATGCCTGCACTCCTCCACCCTCGGCTGCATCCAATATCCCTCAGGTCTGACTCCACTTGATTGAGCCTACGAGCTCGCTGTGCTCCTTTACGCCTCGTAACGAATGGGTCGATGACGAGCATCTTCTAGGCAGGGCATGAGTCCGGCATCCTCATCACGTGCCCCAACCAGCGTATACTGCACTGGGAAGGTATGGTTCCGAAACTTCCTGAGCGTCAACAAAGGCTCTCCATACCCTACTTCAACCCAATACGTCCCCGGTGTATAGAACGGTAACAACGGTCTCGCCAAATATCTGAGCTTGGGTATACGTTGAAACCAAAACCCTTGGGGGTAATATGGCTAAATTGAGCGGAGGAGGACAGCTAGCGTATGTTCTCCATGTTCTTGACTCCTTTAAAATATATCTTTCTAGGTAAGTCGTCTGTAGAAGATCTTCCCATGACTCTCAACTCCCCTCAGAGGCGATCTATAGACCATATTGGTAACATTTCTATTAGGAAATTGTTTCCAATAATTCTATGCCCGACACGGAAGATCAAATGATCCTCTCAGCCATGATTTAAGTCCTTGCTAACGCGTCGTAGGGTCGCCTATGAAAGAACTGACTCTAATTTAGCTTTAATTCTAGAATGATCTTCTGTCTGTTCTGGTCTCTTTCTAGTATTAACAAAAATAGGATTCAAAAAAAATAAGTAAAATTAAACCATTCAACCCTTGTTAGTCAACAATATTACGCGCATAATGTTTTTGCTTTTTATTCATTCGATTTGACCCAGGGAGCGGATTGTTTCTCTATCTTCTTACACACTATAGGGAGGGGGAGGAGGGGTATGATTAAACGTGGGTTTGTTTTCGGTTTTTGTGTTTTCACTTTTCCCTTTTTCCATTTTCCATTCTCGTTTTTTTTTACCTTCAAACCACTTTGCTGCACCGATTTTCAATCAATGTTCAATTACGACACAGAGTTATTATGTGCGTGTGTGTTATTTGTTAGCCTTCTTTACAAATGACTTTTAGCAATTTTAAGAATAAAATTCTATTAGGCTCATCTCGCATTACGAGAATGTTCCGAACCGAGAATCCACACACAACACACACAGACGTACTGTGCGCTAGTGTTACTGGTTTTGTATACTGTGTCAAATGTTGATAATAGTGTTGTTCTTCTTCAATTGATCTTGCGCACCATTTTCTCGAGTGTGATTTATTTTTTGATATACGTTTGTTTTTCTTTGTTATATGTGTGTGTTTGTTTTGTTTGTGTTTGTGTTTTATTGTTTTTTTACAACGCATCGTAAGCTGGCAATCGCATAATGCATAACGAGAAAAACGGTTGAGAGCTACAGCAGCACTTCTAAGTGGAATCATTTTACAGTTTACAAGATTTAGCGGTTCATCAAAATGGCGCCATTCATCATCATCATCCAGTGTCTGATTATCGTTGTGTATCGCTGTAATCGCTTGTTTGTTTTTCTTTTTGTTTCAAATTGCTCTATTTCTGTATTTTCTTTTCTTTTATTATTATCTTCATTCGTTTGATTAACACCACACCTACCAAAGCGCAAATACTAATGTGTAGTAATGCAAATAAAAAGTGAATAAATCATAATTTCTTAAATAAAACAAATCAACACAAACACAAAGTGTTCGAAACATATCTAATAAAATATGAAAACAGTAATCAATAACAAAGAAGATATAAAAACAATACTCTTTAAAAGATACAAATCTACATTGGAAAACACTATAACAAATAATGCTTTAACAAGCATTACTATTCCTTCCATTTACATAGCGCCTCCATAATGCATTTAGATAAAACGTTTTTCTTCCACTTTTTAATCTGCTGCTTTCCCTTAGCTTTTCTCTGTAATTGTACGAAAGTTTTATGTATTTCAGTTTTGTTTTCTATCTTCCTTTTGTTTTTTTTATCGTGTTGTTCACTAGCCCAGTGTTTTGTTTGTTTGTTTTTTTTTCTCCCTTTTCTTTTCTTTCCTTTTCTGTTCTGTTACTTTTTTATCCATCCATCCCTGCATCCCTACGACTACGACTAATAATATTATAATCCCCGAACGAAGGAACGGTATCGATTCGATCAAAAACAAATATTTCTCTCCCTACTTTCTTGTTGTGATGTGTTTTGCCGTTGTGTGTTTATTTTGTTTTGTCCAATTTGACCATAAACATTTCATCTCTACAGCAAGATAACATACTCACACGTACACACACGTACACACACACACACACACATAGGTGGTAGTCGGGTCGTCAGTGTATGGCGCCTTGACGCAGCACATCGTCCATCAATTGCTCTATCTATATTAGTTAATATAATTGATGCAAACCTCATGCAATGAAGTAGGTAGTAGAGTACACTAGACTTTGCAGGGGACACGCTCTTATCATGCGCTTATAGCTTCTTTTTTATCTGGTTTTGTGTGTGTGTGCGTGTGTGAGTTTTTTTGTTGTTGATAATTTATATATTTCCCACACGAAGTGTTTTGTTGTGTAAGCTTTTTAGCTGGAAAAGATTTACCATTCTTTTTTATGCACTGTATTTATGTTTTGTCTAGCCACTTTTTTTTGTTATTACCATTTTATGTGTGTTTTAAATGCTTCTTTTTTATTGTGAAAAAAAACACCACCACATAGAATCTTTTGGTAAAATTGCTTATGTTGCTGACAAATGCAACGTCGTTTCTGCATGATGAAAACTCGCTTGTGCCAAACAAGGAATTAGACTAGAGAAGTACAAAATAGCTATAGACCATTGCTATCACTAAGGACCTGCCCCAAGGAGATGCACTTGTCGGCCTTCTCTTTAACCTAGTCTCAGTACTCGCCAGACTAGTCTCTGAGACATGAACGCTATCCAAAATCGTTGAAAACCTCTCGATCCACTAAACAATTGTATTTCACTACTAAACAACAAGTTAATCTCGCCCTCTCACTCTCAAGTGAGCTAGTCATGTCAATAGAATGGCACCAAACAATCAACCGCTTACTAGAAAACCAGCGTTTGATTGTGAAATCGCATAGCAATCGTAACAGACCGGAGAGAGCGCCCTTGTTGAAGCCTAACGAATCAATCAGAAAGCGCTGCATTATGTTTCTACTATTTTTACAAAATTTTGCTGTCTAAGCAATGCAGCTCTAGATAAAGATTGAATAATTCGCGTACAAATCGCTTAATAATATCCATATTTTAATGGATTTCGTGGTAGAATAGGAATTCCTTCCGGACCTTGCAATTCCTCCAGATTCTATGTGGTGCCTTTCTTTGGTTTGGCATGGTGCAGATCATCAACGATGTGTATGTGTTACTGTGTTTTGGTTGGAATGCTTCTTTCATCAATTTTTAGTACCAAAACAACTCACGTTACGTGATATTAGGTAAGCACTACGCACTCTAAGGGCAAATTGGTATCTGGCCCGTCTTCCTTGGGTGCGAAACGCACCAGAAATCGGCCGGATGCTCGCATGAAAGCTTTACTTATTACATAGATAGCTAATGAGAAATGGGAGAGATAGAGTTTGGAAAGTTATGTTCATAACATTGTATTGATGTTTTTTTTTTGTTTTTTGGTTTTCGTTACTTTTTGTTTTGCTCTATAATTGTTGTTAAGTAGTGTTATATATAGTGTTTGCTGCTGTTTTTTGTTTGTTTTATTTACTACTTACTATCACCGACAGTAAGCGAAAGGGAACAACCGAGACAAGATCACTAAAACAAAACAATTGAAGTTTCGAACAAGAGGTGAGAGAGTGATTGTTTTTTTTTCTAGAAACTCGTGCTCTGCTCGTCATGATTCGTATTTTGAGAGCGTTACGCAGCATGATTTTAGAATTATACATACAGATTGTTTTGATTCCACAAACACACACATAATAGGATAGCTAGAAGACATCGAGGAGAAGTAAAATGCACAACATCCGATCTTGTGTTTTTCTTTTTAGTAACCGATTTCGAAACATATAGCTAATTTATACGTTAACATTTTCCGCGCTTCAAATCGTTCTTTGACTTTTGTTTGTTGTGATTTTAGAATACTGGGGGAAAAGCATTGGCGCAACTGTGGGTTTGTTGCGAAGAGTCGCAACGATGCGCAACCATACCCGGCACACTATTATAACTCGTTCGTAACTGATAATCATAATGATAATATTAATAAAAGCAATAGTATCACACAACGTTTTAACGCTTACACGGGACAACACCTCGCTGGATGGACGACAGGTGGTAACGGATTGCGATAACGGTACCACGCACACACACTAACACAGGCCACCCTCATCATCGTCGTCCCCAGCAGCCGGACCTGCTCCCGATCCCGACGGTTTAGCCGTAGTCTAGCACGTGTGTTGAAAGCACAAACAAGAAGGAGTGGTGTCGTATTAAAAAAGGGGAACAAAAAAAGGAGCATCCACATGTCACAACGATACTTACATCGCCCGCTGCACCACTGTTGGGGGACACATAAGAGGCGGCCGCATTTTCGATAACGTTCGCTTTCGGTGCGATCGAAACGCCCTTCGGCAGGGGTAGATCACGGGCCAACCGGGCATATTCCACGTCCATGTGCCGGATGAACGGTGACGAGAGTGCTCGCTGTGCCAGCTCCGGATCCTCGTCGTCGTATGCCTTTGTAGGGGGGAAATGGGGTAAAAATGTGTAATTGAATCCATTCGATCGGTATGTATGCTCTTCCTTTTCTTAAGGATATACTAAACATACAATATTGTT
>KZ062527.1:23985-70360 GCA_002091835.1 Anopheles maculatus | reverse complement strand
ACTTTTTAATCTGCTGCTTTCCCTTAGCTTTTCTCTGTAATTGTACGAAAGTTTTATGTATTTCAGTTTTGTTTTCTATCTTCCTTTTGTTTTTTTTTTATCGTGTTGTTCACTAGCCCAGTGTTTTGTTTGTTTGTTTTTTTTTCTCCCTTTTCTTTTCTTTCCTTTTCTGTTCTGTTACTTTTTTTTCCATCCATCCCTGCATCCCTACGACTACGACTAATAATATTATAATCCCCGAACGAAGGAACGGTATCGATTCGATCAAAAACAAATATTTCTCTCCCTACTTTCTTGTTGTGATGTGTTTTGCCGTTGTGTGTTTATTTTGTTTTGTCCAATTTGACCATAAACATTTCATCTCTACAGCAAGATAACATACTCACACGTACACACACGTACACACACACATAGGTGGTAGTCGGGCCGTCAGTGTGTGGCGCCTTGACGCAGCACATCGTCCATCAATTGCTCTATCTATATTAGTTAATATAATTGATGCAAACCTCATGCAATGAAGTAGGTAGTAGAGTACACTAGACTTTGCAGGGGACACGCTCTTATCATGCGCTTATAGCTTCTTTTTTATCTGGTTTTGTGTGTGTGTGCGTGTGTGAGTTTTTTTGTTGTTGATAATTTATATATTTCCCACACGAAGTGTTTTGTTGTGTAAGCTTTTTAGCTGGAAAAGATTTACCATTCTTTTTTATGCACTGTATTTATGTTTTGTCTAGCCACTTTTTTTTGTTATTACCATTTTATGTGTGTTTTAAATGCTTCTTTTTTATTGTGAAAAAAAACACCACCACATAGAATCTTTTGGTAAAATTGCTTATGTTGCTGACAAATGCAACGTCGTTTCTGCATGATGAAAACTCGCTTGTGCCAAACAAGGAATTAGACTAGAGAAGTACAAAATAGCTATAGACCATTGCTATCACTAAGGACCTGCCCCAAGGAGATGCACTTGTCGGCCTTCTCTTTAACCTAGTCTCAGTACTCGCCAGACTAGTCTCTGAGACATGAACGCTATCCAAAATCGTTGAAAACCTCTCGATCCACTAAACAATTGTATTTCACTACTAAACAACAAGTTAATCTCGCCCTCTCACTCTCAAGTGAGCTAGTCATGTCAATAAAATGGCACCAAACCATAAACCGCTTAGTAGAAAACCAGCGTTTGATTGTGAAATCGCATAGCAATCGTAACAGACCGGAGAGAGCGCCCTTGTTGAAGCCTAACGAATCAATCAGAAAGCGCTGCATTATGTTTCTACTATTTTTACAAAATTTTGCTGTCTGAGCAATGCAGCTCTAGATGAAGATTGAATAATTCGCGTACAAATCGCTTAATAATATCCATATTTTAATGGATTTCGTGGTAGAATAGGAATTCCTTCCGGACCTTGCAATTCCTCCAGATTCTATGTGGTGCCTTTCTTTGGTTTGGCATGGTGCAGATCATCAACGATGTGTATGTGTTACTGTGTTTTGGTTGGAATGCTTCTTTCATCAATTTTTAGTACCAAAACAACTCACGTTACGTGATATTAGGTAAGCACTACGCACTCTAAGGGCAAATTGGTATCTGGCCCGTCTTCCTTGGGTGCGAAACGCACCAGAAATCGGCCGGATGCTCGCATGAAAGCTTTACTTATTACATAGATAGCTAATGAGAAATGGGAGAGATAGAGTTTGGAAAGTTATGTTCATAACATTGTATTGATGTTTTTTTTTTGTTTTTTGGTTTTCGTTACTTTTTGTTTTGCTCTATAATTGTTGTTAAGTAGTGTTATATATAGTGTTTGCTGCTGTTTTTTGTTTGTTTTATTTACTACTTACTATCACCGACAGTAAGCGACATGGAGAAATGGGAGAGATAGAGTTTGGAAAGTTATGTTCATAACATTGTATTGATGTTTTTTTTTGTTTTTTTGGTTTTCGTTACTTTTTGTTTTGCTTTATAATTGTTGTTAAGTAGTGTTATATAAGTAGTGTTTGCTGCTGTTTTTTGTTTGTTTTATTTACTACTTACTATCGTGCTCTGCTCCTCATGATTCGTATTTTGAGAGCGTTACGCAGCATGATTTTAGAATTATACATACAGATTGTTTTGATTCCACAAACACACACATAATAGGATAGCTAGAAGACATCGAGGAGAAGTAAAATGCACAACATCCGATCTTGTGTTTTTCTTTTTAGTAACCGATTTCGAAACATATAGCTAATTTATACGTTAACATTTTCCGCGCTTCAAATCGTTCTTTGACTTTTGTTTGTTGTGATTTTAGAATACTGGGGGAAAAGCATTGGCGCAATTGTGGGTTTGTTGCGAAGAGTCGCAACGATGCGCAACCATACCCGGCACACTATTATAACTCGTTCGTAACTGATAATCATAATGATAATATTAATAAAAGCAATAGTATCACACAACGTTTTAACGCTTACACGGGACAACACCTCGCTGGATGGACGACAGGTGGTAACGGATTGCGATAACGGTACCACGCACACACACTAACACAGGCCACCCTCATCATCGTCGTCCCCAGCAGCCGGACCTGCTCCCGATCCCGACGGTTTAGCCGTAGTCTAGCACGTGTGTTGAAAGCACAAACAAGAAGGAGTGGTGTCGTATTAAAAAAGGGGAACAAAAAAAGGAGCATCCACATGTCACAACGATACTTACATCGCCCGCTGCACCACTGTTGGGGGACACATAAGAGGCGGCCGCATTTTCGATAACGTTCGCTTTCGGTGCGATCGAAACGCCCTTCGGCAGGGGTAGATCACGGGCCAACCGGGCATATTCCACGTCCATGTGCCGGATGAACGGTGACGAGAGTGCTCGCTGTGCCAGCTCCGGATCCTCGTCGTCGTACGCCTGTGTAGGGGGAAGATGGGGTAAAAATGTGTAATTGAATCCATTCGATCGGTATGTATGCTCTTCCTTTTCTTAAGGATATACTAAACATACAATATTGTTATAATTATAAGGACAACTGTAATTTTTTTTGCTGATTTGGTGACCCCCATCCACTCAAGAGCAGGAACCCAAGACTAACGCAACGACCAAGGTAAAACTATACGAACCTGCAGCAACGATTCCAACGTTTGCACTTCGGCAGCATCGCAACAGTTACCCCACTCCTTGAACGCTTTCTCCGCGGCCACATAATCACCGCGAGCGAGCTGTACCAGCACCAGTGCCACGGCTAGCCGACCGATTGCACCGTCCGACCCGACCTGCTGATGCAGTCCGATCTCTCGCCGGATAGCATCCGCTGCCTGATCGTACATACCGAGCTTTACCATAATGCGGGCCACCTTGCTCGCGTACTCAGCACCCTGGCGGGTCGAATCTTCAATCTGTGTGGTGTGTTAAGTAAAAAAATAAGTTATCAACTAAATGCTTCTCCCACCAACGGTCCTATGTCTTCTCCGTACCGTCACAACATCGACCGCCTGCTTGTACAGCTGCAGCGCATCTTCCGGGTGCGTCTGTTCCAGTATCTTTGCCGCCTTGTCCAGTACGGTTGCGCCCGATTCGGGTGAACCGTGCTGCTGGTACAGATTGCACGACCGTTCCGCCAGCTTACGTATATCGCCCAGGTTGTTCATTTCCTTGCAAATCAGTATGGCTTGATCGAGACACTTGGCTGCATGGAACAGGGCACGATTCTGCCGATGACAGTCGGACGATTTCATCAAGCAATCACGGCACTGGTCCAATGACTTTGCGTTCCGAAAGCAGGTGGCTGAGCAGGTGAAACGAAAACAAACGAAAAAATAGCATTATACAAAGGGTTCGTTTCGGAAACGAATCGATATGCGGTTTACCTGCTTTGTTATACTCCTCGGCTGCATTATCGTAATCGGGTCTCCATTTCAGTAGCGAAGTCTTCAAACTACATGAAGGAAAAAAACGTAAAACAATCAACATCCTTGCACTTAGTCACGCTGTGGCTCACTGTACCATTTCTCCGCTTGTCGGATATGTTCCTGTGCTTCCTCAATTTTGCTCGACATTGTTTGCACGCTCTCGAACCCCTCTGTAGGACCTCGGTGGGGATGATTCGATAACGATGCGAGCCACCAGAATGGGCAGAATTACTTCAGCTGCTGCTGCTGCTACTGTTGGTATTGTTTTTCTCTCCGGAATCCACCCACCCCCTTGTGTGCGTGTGTGTGTGAGTGTAGATACTTCCGGACGAAGGAGTGCAGAAAAAGCGATTCTGCACACGTAGAAACGATAGGACGACCAAAACCAAACCCCGAAAACCGATGGGGACTGGTGGGGACAATTTTGCACTGCAAGAAACACCCCTTCTTCAATCGCGCTTGAGATCGCAACGAGCAAGTCCCACCGATAGAGAAGCGAAAAACAACGGGCAATCGAATTTATTGATATAAAATTTTTCTTCACACTCCCCAACACTGGCTGACTGACAGCTCACACGCCTTGGGTTTCCTTTGTGTCAAAAATGGGGCCAATTCGCCAGTATGACAGGATCACGGTGTAGAACAGCTGAGAGCTCCCCCCGTACGCGGAATGGATGATCCAGTTAATTTAGCTCATGAAGTGCACAAAATGTAATACCAAGACCTTCCAAGGTTATAGTACCAAAATCTTCATGTTTATCGTTATTAATAGCTCATAATATGCGTCTTTTTCCAAGCATTTTTTAACGTGTAGCACCCCTGGTCCTGTGAAAATGCTGTCAGTTGACGAAAACGAAAACAAACGTAGCACAGATCCTGCTGGCTGTCCGTTTCCAAACTGTCAAAAGTTGTTTATGCTTTGGGAAGAAAAATACAACACGCCGCTGCCGCCACCGACGACAATCTTGTTGCAATTTAGTCGCATCGAAAAGGAATCGAAATTGTGCTTTAAATTTGTCCAAACACAGTTCACTCACATGGAGGAAGTTCAGCGCCATTCGGTGCACACATTGGTGTTCCGTTCGTTGAAGCGTACCCACGATTTCTTCGTGGCCAATCAATCGTTGCTGCCGGAGATTGACGATAGGCTGTAAGCTTGTTTACAACATGGCCAACATCTGTACATATCGTTCTAAACTCTGTTCTGTTTCTATGTTACTAGCGAAAAAGTTAAATTCAACATTAAGGCACGGGATACGTACGGTTTGGTGTTTGATCGTACGGCCAAAGCAAAAGCATTGGCAGCCAAGCGAGGTGACATTGATCGGGCAGATGGGCAGAATGGTGTTAAGGATGGGGGTAAGACCGATCGTTTCATGATAGAGCCCAACTTCAATGCCATTAATTCGCATTTCCAGTTTTAGCTATAACTGCGGCCGGCGAGCAGGAAGGAATCGCACTGGACGGTACCAACACCCAGACAGCACTCGTACCGGCATCAACACCGACCACCCAGAATACCACAAGCGCGGTACAAATACTGCCAAAAAAAGCTCCCACCATTCCGAAACCCAAATGGCACGCACCATGGAAACTTTGCCGCGTCATTTCGGGTCATCTCGGTTGGGTGCGATGTGTTGCGGTTGAACCGGGTAATGAATGGTTCGCGACCGGTGCCGCCGATCGTGTCATCAAAATTTGGGATCTAGCGAGTGGAAAACTGAAGCTTTCCCTCACCGGACACGTGAGCACCGTGCGTGCACTGGCCGTAAGCCCTCGCCATCCGTATCTCTTCAGCTGCGGTGAGGATCGGCAGGTAAAGTGTTGGGATTTGGAGTACAACAAGGTGATACGGCACTACCATGGGCATCTGTCGGCCGTTTACACGATGTCACTGCATCCGACGATCGATGTGCTCGTAACGGCGGGCCGTGATTCGACGGCACGCGTCTGGGATATGCGCACCAAGGCAAACATTCACACACTGACCGGTCACACGAATACGGTCGCGAGTGTTGTTACGCAGGCGGCCAATCCACAGATTATCACAGGCAGCCATGATTCGACCGTACGGTTGTGGGATTTGGCCGCCGGCAAGAGCATGTGCACACTGACAAACCACAAGAAAAGTGTGCGTGCGATCGTGCTGCATCCGTCGCTGTACATGTTTGCATCGGCATCGCCGGACAACATCAAACAGTGGCGCTGTCCGGAGGGAAACTTTATACAGAATCTCGGCGGACACAACTCGATCGTGAACTGTATGGCGGTAAATCCGGAGGGTGTGCTGGTGTCCGGTGGGGATAACGGGACGATGTTCTTCTGGGATTGGCGCACCGGGTACAATTTCCAGCGCTTCCAAGCGGCGGTACAGCCGGGTTCGATGGACAGTGAGGCGGGCATCTTTTCCATGACGTTCGATCAGTCCGGTTCGCGGTTGATAACGACCGAGGCGGACAAAACGATCAAAATTTACAAGGAGGATGACGAAGCGACGGAAGAATCGCACCCAATTAACTGGCGTCCGGAGATTATCAAGCGTAGGAAGTACTAAGGATCGAGTGGCATTGCTGGATAAGAAATACATTTAATACAGCTCAAAAACTTATTAACTTCGGGTGGAAATAAATGTTCAGAATGATAAAGTAAATTCTGCTACAACAGATTCAGTTGGTTTGAATTCAATTACCTTCGCCGTTGTAATATTTGATGCTAAATAATGTTGAAGTGATATGTGGCAGTTAATTATGATAAAATATTTGGTCAAAAGAAGAATACATTAATTTATAATCTTTAAAAACGGACGATCTCTAAATTGCTCCTACCTGCTCAATTTCCAACCGTCTCCTACTTTAAAGCTCAGTTGTTTAAAAACAGACGAATGGATTTCTATAAATTTTAATCTGATAAAAAGAATGTAATTTTTAAATCATAATATTAATAAAGTAGTAAAAATTAGCTTACTAAATGTCACTCGCATGTCCGCTACACCGCCACCGCCAAGCGTCATCCGGAAACGTCATCCAGATGGCAAGTCATCGTCATCGCTGCTTCGCCGTTTCGTCGTCGTCTTCGCTGCCCGTTCGCTAGCAGTGTGCGCTTGCGGTTATAGCTCTGTTGTAACCAGTATAGGCTGTAGTAAAGAGAGACTGAACTGAAGATTTTCAACACCGATCCGACACGGCAGTAGGAACCGCTCATCAACAAAGAAAGTTCGCCATTCGCAGTAAGCTGCGATACAGATTAAAATCCCCCGGCATTCGAAGCAAGTGCTAGTTGAAGCGAGAAGGTGCGTGCGGCGGACACACAGTACATTACCCCTAGCGCGGATTACATATATTTCACGGTAATTCCACGAACCGTGTGAGTGAGAGTGAAGAAACCTTCCATTTCGCAACCGAACCGAAGGTTCCAACCAACCGCGAGGAGCTTGAATTGTATCTGCACCGCAGCAGCAAGCCAGAAAGAACACGGAAAAAACCGTTCTTTAAATGGCCGACAGCAAGAAGTGAGTAGAATATTCGCGTACTTCAACGATTGAGAGGGGTTGGTTTCGGTCTTTCGACGGGGGTTGGCGTATGTGGGATGGTTATGGCAACAGAAGTAAACCGGCAAAGTAGGCATTAAAAAAACGGCAGGATCATAGTTACAGTTTTGCGGCCTACTGCGAAACAAAAAAGCATCCGGGGAGTTAAACGGACATCCGATTCCGATTGTGTGATTACACAAAGAAAAGAAAGCAGAAGCGAACACCGTCGCCTCCTTTGCCGTGTTTGCTGCTAGTGTGTCATGTTTGTACGTAGAGGGTTTCTATTGGCTGAGCAGGCAGGCAGCAGTAGCGAGCGAGCGAGTTGATGCTGCTCTAGTGTGTGTGTCCCGGCAGTTCGTGTGTATGTGTGTGTGGAGGGGATTGTACGGCTCTTGCTTCAATTTTCGCTTGTCACGATATGCGTTACTTCGCGTAATCGTTGGTTAAAAATGCATCACACAAAAGTAAACCGTACAAACATCCTTTTTTGCAAAACGGACTAGAAAATGCATTCTTCAAATGGTCGTATATTGGCCCTTTGTAGTAATATTGTAAAACATTGACCGGTAAGCTGTTTTCATTTAGAAACAGCGCCATGTCCGATAGCCTTGTCGATTGGCACATAAGTATTGAACAACATTTTGTTAGAAAACATGCCGTAATCAAATCAAAATCTTTGTCGTTTGTTAATCTGTTTTTAAAATAAAACAGTCACTGGACTGTGTTACATTAAACACAACAAATTATGAAATTATGTATGATGTGTTTGTTGGAAAAGAAACCCTTCCTGCATATGTCTCTTTCTGTCTGACGCACCAACCCTCTATGTATACCAAAGGCTAATAACCTGTATCAAGCTTGGTTACGAAAATATGACGCCGTCCACCTTACTAAACTGACCGTTTGAGACTGTATTTTGTTTTGCGTATTAAATAACACAACGGTTTAATTTTGCTAAACTTAATCCTGTTCCCATGTAATTTACTTTTAGTGAGGATTTGGCAACTGCCATCCTGAAGCGCAAGGATCGCCCGAACCGTTTGATCGTCGATGAAGCCGGCAATGATGACAATTCAGTCATTTCGTTGTCTCAGGTGAGCATTTTTCAATTGTTGTGCATCGAAGTAGTCCACTCATCCATGGGTCGTTAGTAACACCACCAGGCGATAAGCAAAAGGCATACTGAGATTGGGGTTTTTCCTATTCTACTAGACGTGCATTTACTATATTCAGTAATTAAGGGCCAATTTTAAACATTAAACGGGCTTATTATTAAAAAAAAACGGATCGTTTGCGTAACTTAAACGTTCCTATTATGCCCACAAAACTTTTTTTTAGTGATAATTATAATTAATTAAATATTTCACAATATGTGGTAAAGCAAATTCACTGTATGTAAGAGAATTTATTATATTTGTTTCTGGAAGCCCACTCTCCTAAGAAATCTTCTTTTTACCGCAGCGACGATTCTAAATCTACCTGTTTTTTTTTCCTTTTTCCAGGCTAAAATGGACGAGCTGGAACTGTTCCGCGGTGATACGGTGCTGCTGAAGGGCAAGCGCCGAAAAGAAACCGTCTGCATCGTCCTGTCGGACGAAAACTGTCCGGACGAGAAAATTCGCATGAACCGTGTGGTGCGCAACAATCTGCGCGTGTGGCTCGGTGACGTGGTCATGATCCAATCCTGCCCGGACGTCAAGTACGGCAAGCGCGTCCACATACTGCCGATCGACGATACGGTCGAGGGGCTGTCGGGCAATCTGTTCGATGTGTACCTCAAGCCGTACTTCCTCGAAGCGTACCGGCCGATCCACAAGGACGACACGTTCGTGGTGCGCGGTGGTATGCGTGCGGTCGAGTTTAAGGTGGTGGCGGCCGACCCGGAACCGTACTGTATCGTCGCACCGGAGACGGTCATCCACTGCGAGGGAAATCCGATCAAGCGCGAGGAAGAGGAGGAAACGCTGAATGCGGTCGGGTACGATGATATCGGTGGCTGTCGGAAGCAGCTGGCACAGATAAAGGAGATGGTCGAGCTGCCGCTGCGTCACCCGTCGCTGTTCAAGGCGATCGGTGTGAAGCCACCGCGCGGTATACTCATGTACGGTCCGCCCGGTACGGGCAAAACGCTCATTGCGCGTGCGGTCGCCAACGAAACCGGTGCGTTCTTCTTCCTGATTAATGGGCCCGAAATTATGTCCAAGCTGGCGGGTGAATCCGAATCGAACCTGCGCAAAGCGTTCGAGGAGGCGGAAAAGAATTCGCCGGCAATTATCTTCATCGACGAAATCGATGCGATCGCACCGAAGCGTGAGAAGACGCACGGTGAGGTCGAGCGGCGCATCGTGTCACAGCTGCTCACGCTGATGGACGGTATGAAGAAGAGTTCGCACGTGATTGTGATGGCCGCCACGAACCGGCCCAACTCGATCGATCCGGCCCTGCGTCGCTTCGGACGGTTTGATCGTGAGATTGACATTGGCATTCCGGATGCGACCGGCCGGTTGGAGGTGTTGCGCATTCACACGAAAAACATGAAGCTGGCGGACGATGTGGATTTGGAGCAGATTGCGGCCGAATCGCACGGTCACGTCGGTGCGGATTTAGCGTCCCTGTGTTCCGAGGCAGCGTTGCAGCAGATCCGTGAGAAAATGGATCTGATCGATCTGGAGGATGATCAGATCGATGCGGAGGTGCTTAACTCGCTCGCTGTGTCGATGGAGAACTTCCGCTACGCCATGACCAAATCGAGCCCGTCGGCACTGCGCGAAACGGTGGTGGAAGTGCCCAACACAACCTGGACCGATATCGGTGGGCTAGAGAATGTGAAACGCGAACTGCAGGAGCTGGTACAGTACCCGGTGGAGCATCCGGACAAGTTCCTCAAGTTCGGCATGCAACCGTCGCGTGGTGTACTGTTTTACGGGCCACCCGGTTGCGGTAAAACGCTGCTAGCCAAAGCGATCGCCAACGAGTGTCAGGCAAACTTTATCTCGGTCAAGGGTCCGGAACTGTTGACCATGTGGTTCGGTGAGTCGGAAGCGAACGTGCGCGATATCTTCGACAAGGCACGGTCCGCTTCGCCCTGCGTGCTGTTCTTCGACGAGCTGGACAGTATTGCCAAGTCGCGCGGTGGCAATGTCGGTGATGCGGGCGGTGCGGCCGACCGTGTCATTAATCAGATTCTGACCGAAATGGACGGTATGGGTGCGAAGAAGAATGTGTTCATTATCGGCGCCACCAATCGGCCGGACATTATCGATCCGGCCATACTGCGTCCGGGCCGCTTGGATCAGCTGATCTACATTCCGCTGCCGGATGAGAAATCGCGCGAAGCGATTCTGCGTGCGAACCTGCGCAAGAGCCCGGTCGCGGACGATGTCGATCTGAACTACGTGGCGAAGGTGACGCAAGGCTTTTCCGGTGCCGATTTGACGGAAATCTGTCAGCGGGCGTGTAAGCTAGCGATTCGGCAGGCGATCGAGGCGGAAATCCGGCGGGAACGGGACCGTGCCGCTAACCAGAACTCGGCAATGGATGTAAGTTGTGATTGTTCGCCGAATAAGGACATTAAAATTTACATATTTTTCTGTGTGTGTTTTTGTTCCGCGCAATAGATGGACGAGGAGGATCCGGTGCCGGAAATTACACGCGATCACTTCGAGGAAGCGATGAAGTTTGCCCGCCGTTCCGTATCTGACAACGATATCCGCAAGTACGAAATGTTTGCCCAAACGCTGCAGCAATCTCGTGGATTCGGTACCAACTTCCGGTAAGTCGCGGTCGTGTGGCTCATGTTTTGTCTATATACTCTTTGAGGAAAATCATTTCAATTAACATTCTTCCTTTTTCTGGGTATTTGTGCGTTTTTTCCTTTTTAGGTTCCCGTCGGGTCAGGGCAGCTCAAGCTCGCAGGGCCAGGGTTCGTCGCAACCGACGAGCCAAAATCCGGGCGATAACGGTGACGACGATCTCTACAGCTAGATTCCACGGCATTAGTAACAACACAGCGGCAACATCTATCCCTCCTTTATTCTCCCCCATTTTTACTAGACTTAATCCGAGTCGGTCTCTGTTTCCAGTGTGACAGCTGTGTGTGGGTGTGTGTGTGCGCTCTTGCACACATACATAATTTGCCTTCATCACCTTCACACAATTTTGTCCTCTCTCTCTCTCTCGCTCTCCTACACAACAGCAGAATTGAGGTTATGAGTAGCCATCATTTAAGCCCGGATAATCGCGAGAAAGAGCAAAACAAATGACTGGTTATTAGTGTGTGTTGTGTGTATGAGGTAGTGGAAGTAGTAGTAATAGTAGTAGTAGAAGAATTCATAACAAAACATGTCTGAGAAAGGATGTATGGAGAAAGGGGACAAAAGCTGTGAGAGGGAGAATGGGATGCGAGGCCAAACGAGAAGCGGGGTAAGCAAATACTTGCAGACTTACAGGCGCTCGCGCTCGCAAAAACACAGCTGCCGCTCGTGGTCAGCCTCTTATTCGTAATAATGATTTTGATGAAGCAAATAAGAAATGAGATACATTAATTGTAAGACACCCCTTTGTAGTAGATTCTTTGTTCTTACTTTCTATCACACTGGCAACACGGTCACCCTCAAATCTTTCAGTCCCACACAAACACACACACACACTCTCTAACTTCCGATTGGTTCTTATTCGGCTCGGATCGATTTTGATTTAAACAAAAACACCGATGACCGGTACTCTTCCTTTCGAATCATTTTATTATGGCCGACATATATAGTAGAAAATAATGATTCAACACACACACATAAACACTTACAATATTCTTGAATAGTAGGGTTACAAACGTCGATTCCAATCCATTTTCTGTCGGTTTCCTCTTGGTAGGCCGCCCTGTCTCTCTCTGTGTGTGTGTGTGTGTGTGTGGAACAAGCGCTGTAGGTGAAGATGCGCCAGGCAAGGTATAATGTATGCATACTTTTACAATTGTATTTTTTATCACACACACACACACATTGACGCATATGAATTCAGAAGAATGGTTGGGTGCAAAAATGCGAAAATAAAAGGTGAAAACGGTACAGCAGAGCAACGGCAGCAGAAGACGCTAATAATTTGAGAGTCAAGTGGATTTGTTTTTAACTGAACGTACACATGGGACACGATCACGAGGGAATAATCCTTTTCTAGAGGCTTTTCTAGATTCCTCAATTCGGCTTGCATCATCATCGTTGTAGTGGAAATTCCCAAGCTCAAGTGAACCCCATCCTGGACAAGAAAAGCATTGACTTGTGATTCGTGACTTGCGAATGGCGCTCCTGAAAAAATCTTGCTGACGGTGAGCACTTCTTAGATAGAAAAGACTTCCAAACATATCTTGACGACGTCGTACAAATATTGTTGAGCTTCTTCTTCTTCTTTTGTGGCCTGCTCCTAGGGAGCACGTCTAATAGACATGGCCTGGTGTCCAATCCGTTTCCAGGAAACTCGGTCCATGGCTGCACTCCTCCATCCCCGGCTGCATCCGATATCCCTCAGGTTAGACTCCACTTGATCCAGCCAACGAGCTCGCTGGGCTCCTCTACGCCTCGTGCCGAACGGGTCGCTGACGAGCACTTTTCTGGCAGGGCATGAGTCCGGCATCCTCATCACGTGGCCCAACCAGCGTATCCTTCCGGCTTTGACAACCGTCAGGATGTCTGCATCGTCAAACAGCTCAGCTAGCTCGTGGTTCATTCTCCTTCTCCACACGCACTGCTCGCACACACCGTCAAAGATAGTCCGTAGCACCCGCCGTTCGAAAATGGCGAGTGCATTGGCGTCCTCCGCCAGCATAGTCCAGGACTCGTGCCCGTAGAGGACTACCGGCCGTATCAGTGTACGATATATGGCGCATTTCGTGCGTTGTTGGAGTCTTCTAGATCTCAGGAGCTTGTGGAGTCCGTAGTAGGCACGATTCCCCTGAACAATGCGTCTTCGGATTTCGCTGCTTACGTTGTTGTCCGAAGTTACGATCGTGCCAAGGTAGCAAAACTCCTGTACTACCTCGAGATCGTCGTCGTCAACTAACACTCTGCTTCCGAGTCGTGCTCTATCACGGTCAGAGCCTCCGGCATGCAGGTATTTTGTCTTCGTCGCATTGATCCTCAATCCAATCCTATCGGCCTCGCGTTTCAGTCGGGTGTACGCTTCGCACACCGCCGCAGATGTTCGCCCGATGATGTCGATGTCATCCGCGAAGCCAAGGAATTGGAGAGACCGGGTGAAAATCGTTGAGCTACAATTACATTTTAGCGAAGGTAGAGGAACGCTATGAGCTCGAAACAGACGAAGATCCTTGAACCAGAAGGTTTCTTGAGCGATGAGGTTATTCGAAGGAAAAAGTTTCTTGTACGACGAGGTCCTTTCGATGATGGAACTCTACAGACATCAGCTGACTCGCCATCAACAGCATCACCGAATAAATATGGTGTTGGACATGTGGATCGTTCTCCCATACTCACCGTACTGAGTACTACTCCATAACGGATTCAAACTAGTGTTGGGAGATTCGAGACTCGGAAGATTCGAAGATTCGATCCCTTGAAAGATTCGAATCTATTGGATCCCATTTGAGGGATTCGATCCTCCTGGGATTCGTTTGGGATTCGATCCTCCTGGGATTCGATCTGATTGGGATTCGATCGGATTGGGATACGATGGGGATTCGTTAGGGATTCGATCGGATTGGGATTCGATCCGACTGGGATTTGATCCTCCTGGGATTCGTTTGGGATTCGATCGAATTGGGATTTGATAAGGATTCGATCGGGTTGGGATTCGCTGGGAATTCGATGGGGATTCGATCCAACTGGGATTCGATGGGGATTCGATCGAGATTCGGACGGATTGGGAATCGATTGTGATTCGATCGGATCTAGACTCAATTGCGATGCAATCGGATCAAGATTCGTGTGGGATTCTATCTTTTTTGAATTTATCGCGATTCAACTGAGATTCGGCTTCCACGTACACTTGATTGCCTGCGTTTTATCAGGAATCGTTTCGATTACACTGTGTTGTTAACCTATTGGCTGTTTTGCAGTGAGAATCTGCCTGTGTTTTTGCTGTCTGTTTTGTCATGTTCTACGCTACGCAAGGATTTTTCTCTGTCTAATCCCCACCCCCCGTCGCTGCTCTGATGACATTTGGGATTCGTATTCGGACTCGGGGATTAGAATCCCTAGCGGGATTCGGATTCGAAGATTCGAGTCCCTAGTGAGATTCATATTTCCCATCACTAATTCAAACGGAAACGCCAAAGAAGAATCAAAGTTGGAAGAAAATTGCTTGTTTCCATGTTGAAAAAAAAAGGTTAACCGTTTATTCATTACGACGCTTTACATTGTTCAGTGGTATGCACAATTAGCTTACAAAACTACTACCCTCCTGGCCACACACACACATAGCGCCAATTCCTTTGCTATGTGCGAGTTTCTGTACACTGATTGGTTGGATTGATTATAACTTCAAAACAAGTTAAGAACCTTGGTACGGTTAGAAAGAAAACTATTCCTATAGACTTAACGAGCTACAAAAAAACAAAAAAAAGAAAACTGCTTTGAATAATGATGGACAACTGTACACGCATCCAAAAACATCCAAGCGTCAATCGATAAAATCCGTTGCTTAAACCCGAAATTCTTGTTGCACACTCGGCAGCAAAGCGGTAAATTAGATTAACCTCCAAGAAACGATGTGGCACGATGCAAAGAACTGCCTTCGTATGACGCGCTTAAGGACACTTTTTTCTTCTTTATCCGGCTTTTGCTGCTGGGCTGTACTGTACATAACTGTGTTTTTGTGTTATAAACCGGCCCTATTTACACGTCCTTACCACACATATTATACATCCTTGGGATCGATCGGGTAGGCGACGCAAACACCGATGGAAGAAGCTTTTTTTTTTACGAAAAAAAGAATTAAACACAATTTGCTGCTGAACAACGTAAACTGACTTAAAGGTCCTATTAATTGTCTGCATTATTAGTATGATAGTATTATTCGAATCTCCTTCCAAACGCGTACGGATGGATGTGCTTTACTTCACCCTCGGGCTGGTAGTGTTTTGCTTGACGATCGCACTCGTGGCACTGCGTGTCGTGATGGTGCCCCGCGGTGCCGGCTTCTCTTCCGAACCCTGGCCGGCAGCAATAGCAGTGACGGCGCTCTGGTGGCGCCTTGGTGGTACAAATCTTTCACTTTTTACCACAGCAGGCACCACCTTCACGCTGGTCGGCGGAATCGGTTTGGCGGCAGTTGGGCCACCATTTTGGTTGGCCGACACCACCGTTGATGGTGGTTTGCTGTTAACGGCGGTGGTGGTGTTTGTGCGAACGCTAGTACTGCTGGTTATGATCGGTGGACCGGTGGACTGTCTGTTGACCGATCGTGTGTTGCGAATCTGAATGTCCTTCATGCTCGTTATCGATGAGAGGACTTTTTCGGACGAAGTTGGCGCTGCAGGTGATGATGTAGATGATGGTGATGGTGATGATGATGATGATGATGATGATGCTGCCAGTGCAGATGATGAAGACGACAACGAGGACGACGGTGCTGTTGTGGTGGGAGTTTGTTGCTGTGGCGGTTCCATCGGACGATTGCGATTCGTGCCAACCATCTCGATCGCTAGCAGATTCCAACGCTTTAAGCGATCGATTAGGATGGCCGACTTTTGCTTCGGTAGCTCGAGTTCCCGCAGCAGCAGTATCAACTCGGACTGGGTGATACGATGCGGACCATCGTCCTGGTCAGGCGCTGCTTGTTGTGGCTTGGTGCTGCCTTGTGCGGTACTAGTCGCAGGTACGACCGTAGACTTCGCCGTTGCCGAAGCGACCGCCGCATTGTCGGCTGGCTGTTGCA
Source organism: Anopheles maculatus (assembly GCA_002091835.1). Classification (NCBI taxonomy): domain Eukaryota; kingdom Metazoa; phylum Arthropoda; class Insecta; order Diptera; family Culicidae; genus Anopheles; species Anopheles maculatus. Next base: position 54,057 of record KZ062527.1, on the reverse strand, counting down.
GCTGTTGGTGGCCGGTGACGATGGGCGACGTAATTTTGACCAACCGCTCCACATTGTTGGCCGAAACGGATGGCATATCTTTCATGTTGATGAAGCAATATCGCGACGGGTTGGTAATTTGTGGTATCTTCTTTTCCGTTGCTACGGCCTCCTCCTTTACCGCGGGCGGTACGGTTGAAGCTTCATCCAGCGGGGACAGTTTGATTTTGATCGCGTTATTACCACCTGCCGTTGTCGTCGTCGCCAGATCTTTCACGTTAATGAAGCCCAACTTTCCGCGCCCAACCAGCTGTACTTTCTGTTCCTGAGCGGACGATGACGGTGGTGGTGAGTTTGTTGGTGGCTCGAGCTTCGCCACAGTTTGCTTTGGAACGGTGTTCGTTGGTTCTTTTTCTTCTGTTGCTGTTACAACTGCATCTTCAATTTTTCGCAGCTCACCCGTCGTAGGGTCCAGCTCCATTGTGGATTCATCGTGTGTATCTTCCACTGCCGCAACATTATAATCAGCAACATCATCCTCATCATCGTCCTCGATTTCGATTTTAACGATTGCTTGCGGTGGCAGCGGACTCGTCTCGGGTGATGGAATTGTTGGTTCTGTTTCTGGAAGACAAATGGCAGGTATCGTTTGAGGTATCGTTACAACAGTGTTGCCAAAAAAAACCATAATATTGGATGGGAAAGGAAACTAAAAGTGTTACGGTTATTTCTAAGGAACAAGTTTTGCTCGAATTCCACGTTCTAGAAACATTCTACTAAAATCTCCCTGTTAGAAGTCTTTACTATTGGCAGAGGTCCTTAGGTAGAGATTTGGTTATAAAAATCGTTTTAATGGTATTTTTACGCGTGGTATGCCCAAACTGACCAACTGGGGCGGCCCGGTGGTAGATGCGACTGCGACGCCGGTCTTCACACGGCAGGACCGGGGTTCAAGTCTCATCTGGGTCGTTCCCCCATAGTGAGGATTGACTATCCAACTATGCGGTAACAATAAGTCTAGTAAGCCAGAAATGGCAGGCATGAGCTAAGAGGTCGTTAGGCCAAGAAAGAAGAAGAAGATGCCCAAACTGAAATGGAGTGATCTTTCGGAATTTATCTGCCTCGTGGCTACACAAATGTTACTAATTGACTACTTAACTTATCGTAAGTAGCTAACCTAACAACTAAACCTAACTATACAGAAAAAAACGAGCACGGAAGGAATTTAAGGACGTGTTGAATTCAAAACCTTGAGACGAGAGGTTCAAGCTGACCATAGCACGAAGCAAGGGATCTTTGCGACCAACCGCCGAGCGCCTTTGAAAGCGATGAAAGAGCGATTGTGCAAGGAAACGGCGGTCTTGCAAAGTGCGCAGACCCTGGACTCGTAAGAGGGTAGTTTACGGGTGGCAAACCTGGTGAAAGGCCTCTGCACTCGCTCGATTCGATCAATGTGAACCTTAGCAGGGGAGGTGGCGGTGGGGATGGTCCAGACCACTGAGCAACACTCCAGCAATGACCTGACCAAAGAGCAAAACAGGGCCTTCAGACATAGAGGGTCACTGAAGTCATGAGCTACGCGCTTTAAGAGGCCAAGCATCGATATGGTGCACAAACGTAAGGCCCGAGTCAAACCAAACACCTGAGTGATGGCGCTGATGCGTGAGCGATATCGAGGACTGTTGCAGCAGGCAGCAGATAAGTATTTTATTTTATTATTCCAATATGACGGCTGAAAACCAGGCAGCAGATAAGTAAGTAAGGCAATTTTTTCATGCGCCAAAATACAGCCTCTTTGAGTGAATGGCGCGTGCTTAGACAATGACACGATTCGTACTGGAGATTTTCTATAGAAATGCCAACCTTGTCCAGGATATTCTTCACTTAGATGATTGGTTATACCCTTGGACTTATTATTATAAAGCTACCGGGTACAACAATGTCAGAATCATATAGCAGATAAGGGCAATTAAAGGCTCTCTTATGAGATGAGACGTCGTAGACGTCAGGAAAGAAGAGACATTGGAGCCATATGAGCATCACGCGATCTGAACAAGCTCTCCAATGTCGATAGAGGTGTTGCCAAACACAAGAAATTCAACCAAGCGTTTCTCAACCAAAAGATTGAGGTCGGTGTTGTATAACACTGTCGGTTGGCTCGGAACCGGACACTTTGTTTGCTGTTCTAACTTTCATCCAGTATAAAACGAATTTGTCCAATGGCGCTATTGGTTTGGAAGTGCCTCACGCTATCAAAGTTTTCGCTTAGTGCGGCGATGAAACAGAATAAATGAACAAATCTTCGAAATTTATATCATCAGCGAGATAAAGGGCATGATGGGTAGTAGAGAAGAAAAGATTATAGTTGTTCTAGCTGTAGCAAAACGATCGAGTATTCAATGCCATCCGCACTTATTCAACACCTCTCCCGTGGTTTTAATGCTAAAGAAAGGGAAGAAGAATGGACCTTTAATCACAAAATCGACCACAGTCACCCACTTACCACAATTGACCGCATCCTTGTTGAGTGAAAACACGTTCAATATACGCGGTGCGTTGACGCTGTTCGGTGTCATCGGGCGGCGTATAATTGCGGCCGAGTTCGAGGGCAGCAGCTTTTTGCACTTTTCCAGCACAATCGTTGGTTCGGAATTGCGTAGCCGAACTTTCGTCATGCCGTACGTCATGTCCGTACCGACGACATCCGGTTCGAGTTTACGTTTCAGCGTACCGGCGGCGGTGGACGGATGTGTCGCCACGATACCGGACACAATTTTCTGTGCCGGTAGACTGCGCCGCACTACCGGCATCACCCCATTTACCACCGGCGATTCCTTTGGCTTCAAAGACTGTCTTGGGTAGGTGCGTATGCTGACGGATGATAAACCTTCGGCCTGCTCGTTGATCCCCCGATCCGGTACACTGATCTGGCGCCTAACCGGCGCCAAGCTTTGCGAAGCAAAGGATGGCCGTGTTGCAAATAGCTTTGGCCGGATGGCAGATCTCAGTATGGGATATTCGATTGGGCCAGCCGCGTGCGATAGGTGTGTCCTCCTCTTCCCGGCCATTGGAGCGGTGCGTGTCAAACAGAAGTAACAATCGGTTTCGTGATCGGCCGGTTGGCTCCACAGCATCGGTATGGCGAACGGAAGCTCCGGTTTGGGGCACATGCCGTTCTTCCAGCGCAGCATTGCATTATTGCAAACGTTACAGACGGACGGCGGGCCTTGCAGATAGTTTTCCTTGGTAGTGCGCACCTTAAAGTATGATTCGTACGCTTCCAGCAGGGGACGCGTCATGATCGAACGCTTGTGGTGCGACAGTATGTACAGACCGCAGACGAAGCAGAACAGATTTTTCGGATTCTTACAGCACGCCTTCGACATCATGGACGTGTTTAGCATTTGAGTGCGGTAGTGTAAGTTCGCTGCCGGTTGCGATACGCAGTGTGGATTTTCCTTTCCGTTCTGTGCACAGGCAGCACGGTAGTCATCCGGCGATCCGGTAGACACCCCAATCCAGTCGACGTACGTTTCGTTCGGAGTGTGCTTCGTTGCGATCATTCTGTGTGGCGGTTATTTTGAAAGGGAAAGCATGCAAGAAAGAAATACACTGTAGTTTTAGGAAGGTGCAAGAGGGCGGTTAGTGGCAAGCATAATTACAGTTCCCAACCGTACCACTAAGTAAAACGACACTGCTGCTAGTCAAACATGGACGAAGCGTTTGCTCAGTACTGCGTCTGTGTGCGTGTGTTTGTGTGAGTGGCAAAACACTAAACGTTGATCACAGACACACGGAGTCGTTTGGCGGAGATGGGGAAACGGCTCGCACGGAAAGCGTGGAAAACAGAACTGTTTTAACAATTATACACGCTTCTATACACTTAACAAAAGATCTTTCTTTGGATAATTGTCCGATGTTTGACATTAGCCCGTATTGTTTACCCGCGCTGACGCTCTCAGCCGAACTGTCACCGGGACCGGATAGGTGGTGGTCTCTTTCCCATGTCGTTTGACAGCATGTGTAAAAATAAAAGAAAAAATAAATAAATGAGCCATTTGACAGTTTGGAAAGAATTCGGAAGAGGCGGTGAAAATTGCGTTTCAGTACACGACATACAATGTAGGGAAGATAAGTTGGTGTATCCTGCAGTATCATAGCATGAAATAGAGAATTCTGTAATAGATTAGTACCCTTTAATCAAACTCCAGATCAGATTGAACTTCCGGTTACCAGAGGGCTTTTTGCTCATCGATTTAAAGTAACGCGTAGTACATTCTCGGGTCTGGCAACAAGCTAACTAGCTTGGAAACAGATCCTTTAAGAGAAACAGTGATGTTAAGTGATTTTAACAGTGATTTTTGGTATGTAGATTTCGTTCTTTATTTCCGTAATGACAATAACAATGGATCATGAATGAGTTGTAATGCCCGATGATGGCATATAATGAACGATTTACACAAAAACAAGGAATAGCATTCTGCTCATCACAGTAGGTACGACTATCTTGCGAAAGGGTTCCATCCGGTATGAAACTTCTATCCCAATCTGCAAGCACATAAAAGAGGTGTAATAAGGCGTTTGAAGTTATATAAGATAACGTACGTATCACGTAACGATTACTACTTACCCTAAGGCACTGCTTAAAAGTCCCAAGGTCCCGGAAGATGAAGACTGTGATCTTCCTGAGTCGAACCCGAATGCTCGTGCGAGCGCACCGAAGAAACCTAGCGGATGAGAGTATTCAAAAAGTCCGATAAAGATTACAAAATATCGTAAAAACCGTTCGGATTGCGGCATTCGAACAGTGCCCGAAATGTGACCATAACCTACTGAACCCGATACGTTAAGGACGTGCTGAACCAAACAAGTTTAGTGGGTTATGGAAGCACGAGTTAAGACAGCGAATCGGTGGTGGCTTACGAAACACTTCGCACGGAGTGATGATTGCGGATAAACTCACCGGTAGAAGAAGATTGAGACTCTGACCGTGGGCTGGCACCGCGCACTGGCTGATTGTAATAGGGTGAGTACGCAAACGATGATGGCTGTGAGTATTGTACAGGCTGCTGCTGCGGATAGTATGGTGATGCCGGTTGCTGCTGCGGATAGTAAGGTGATGCCGGTTGCTGCTGCGGATAGTATGGTGACGCCGGTTGCTGGTACTGTACTGGTCGCGGCTGTTGATAAACGACTTGTTGTTGGGGTTGTGGTTGTTGGTACTGGACTTGGGGTTGTTGATACTGAATCACTCGGGGCTGCGGTTGCTGATACACGATCGGCTGTACCGGTTGCGGCTGTGGTTGTTGTGGTTGGACCGGGATCGGTTGTGGAACCTGGACCGGCGGCTGCTGATACACAATCGGTGCCAATGTTGGCTCTGCCTTTTGCGATCGTAACAATATTGACGACGATGAAGGTGATGCCGTAGTTCCTTAAAATGTCAACCATTTTCAATAACACATTTCTACTACTTTAAACACTCATACGTACCTGCATTATCATTCACTACCACGTAACTTGGTTCGTTTCCATCCGAGAATGCTGTAACGGAAGAAAACAAAAACTTATCTTTGGCGCCCTGAAGCAAACGAAGCTAGAATGATTTCGGAGCGAATTCTTTACCTGCCGGAAGTACTTCAATTCCCGATCCAAGCACAGGAGTACCTTGACAAAAGCGAATGAGAGTCAAGGTAAAGATCACCAGAGTACAAACTCTACTGCTCACGAGAAAACACATTGCCGATTCCTAATAGCGATCCCACCTAAATGACTGATCACGTTTTCGTACGAATCCAGCAGAGCGTCTTCCTCTCGGTCTTCGCCGATAACGTTCATTAGACACAGCGGAGAGGGAGATGTGATGAAAACCGGTCCAGTTTTATGAATGGATTTTAGCCACCTCCAAATCGTTTGCACACTATCGGACTTATGACGACATAAAGTTTCGCTACTGTCTGTGCTACTCACTATATTTCAGTTGTTTTTGAGCCTTGTAGCGGTTAAGAGGTCCATTATTAACCACCAGAAGCTAGGTAGCGTTCTGGATTGTTCCACTGCGTTTTGGATGTTTTGGAAAATTACTATCAAGTGTGAGTATCCATAGGCGGCTAATATTTTATCGTTGTGCGATCATAATTTGCTGGACCGTTGTGTTTAAAAAAATAACAGCATCTAGACTCGGGTAAACAATGATGGCCATTTAGCGGTAAAACCTGTTTGTTGAGCCTCTCACGTCTCGTGTTGTGTATATTTTCGCATATGTGATATTCATTTGCATGGGAATCATGGCATTATTTGATTTACTAGGAGCATCCAGAATGCATCTCGTGAAGTTTCTAGAACTTCCCATCTCAAAAATCTTAAACCAAAACCTAATAAATTGTACCAATTGATGCCGATTGCCAATTGATTGAAATTGTACCTTTTGTTTTATATGTTTTGCGATTAGATCTTTTCTTTAGTTTCATTGACTAACTTGTAGTAATATACTAACATAGATGTTTATGTTCTAACGTTACTTACGTACATTGAGCGATCGCATGTATTCGATCGAGTTCTGCCTATTTGGTTATCCGTAGTTTGAGATCGTCTTTGTTGCGTTTTCCTTTCCTACGAGTCCTACCATATACATTCCCCTATCTGTTAGATCCTTAACCCAAAGCTTTATTATTTAGGAACAAACATTATTATTTGCGGATGCTTCGCAGTCGAAGAGAAGTGTCGTTGTTCGAGGTTTTTCTTTTCAAAAGTTCTCATAGTCAAAGTGGATTTGTTGTCCAATTGTCAGCTACCTAGAGAACTCGTCTCCGTCGTTCAAAGGGCCTAGTCTACTTAGGATATGTACTTGGTAGCCAATGATGATATACTTACTAAGGATAAGCGATCTGTTCTATAACTATCATTCATTCCGTTTTTCTTTCAAATTCCTTATCCCGAATCTTCCATTAAAGTAACGAGACGCGCGCACACAGCTGTTTTTAGTTTTTTGTTTTTGTTTTTATTTTTAATTCACTTTGTTGCTTACTCCATTAAATGTGTTTTTTTTTCTTGTTTGCTCCTGGTTTAATCTTATACCACTTATAGCATCCACGCTCCAAATATTATGTGCTGGCGGGTTTAGTTTTGTTGTTGGCTGTGCTGCGAGTAGAGCGCTGTTTTTGCTGTTGTGTGTCTGCTGTGTGTAACTTTACACACCCGCCCCCTTGTTTGAGCTCTCCCCAAAAGATATTTTTCGAGTTCGAGTTCACATGGGTCCCCCGTATTGCAACAGCCAGCTGTTATTTGATTAATCCCCCTTTTTCTCTCTCCAACGCCACACGTCTCGCTGGTATTTTAAATGTCTTAATAAATACGTTGCATTGTTCTGTCCTCCCACCATCTATCATCATAGACATACACATACACACGCACCTCCTCAGTCCAATCCCACATAGAATCTGTGCAAGGAATGTGGTGGATGAAGGGTGTTGTGTGCGCGCGATAGTGGGGATGGTCCTCTCCCTGGTTAGTCCTTGCACTTGGTGCAATTTCCGGCTCCTTCCGCAGAATGGTTGACCATGCGAACACACGTTCTTGATGCGTGGTCACGAAGATCACGCATCAAGAGCACAAATCTTACGGATATGGCAAACAATTGCTTCCCGTTGGTCGAGAAGGAAGGAAGGGAGGCGCAAAGCGAGACGAGTAGACGAGCGAGAAAAGGTTGAAAAATGGAGGGGGGAACGCGCACTGCTGCGGGTGCATTTGTTCAGTGGGTATTGAGTTCAGTTGCGCGCGCGGTTGGAATCACCATCATATATCCATCCAAATCCTTATCACCATCGGCCTCTCTCTGCTGCCTCTGCTAGTCATCGTGTTTGGGTGTGGGTGTGTTTGTGTGGGTATCATCGTCGGTCGAGAACTGGGAGGATCGTGTAAGAAGGGTTACAACACCACCTTACAGTGCCTGCTCAGCCTTGATGATCTCCGAAATGCCATCGTACATCTCCTTGACGGCCTGGAACTCGGTCAGTCCCATGCGGCGCTTGTTGGAGATGTCGTAGATGCCACCCTCGGCCTCGGAGTGCTCACCGCGGGTACCACGGACCTGCAGGTTGTACTTGTCGGCGGTAGCCTCCAGCTTCGCGTAGTCCTTGGCCAGCTTCGGCACCTTGATGTGCACCGAGGCACGGATGGTCGTACCCAGGTTGGTCGGGCAGAAGGTCAGGAAGCCGAGACGGTCGTTGTGCGAGAACGGGATGCGCTTCTCAATGTCGTTGACAGCGGTCACCAGACGACGGTACACCTGGCCGAGATCACCACCCATCTGCATGGAGATGATGCGGAGATGATCCTCCTCGTTGCACCAGACCAGGAAGGTCTTGTTGTCGTTGTGGTAGATACCGCGACCGGACGGCCAGAAGCGGCACGCGTTGGCGGCCTGCAGGAAACGGTCACCCTCCTTGAACAGGAAGTGATCGTCGATCAGCTGCTGCTGGACGGCCTTGTCCATGCCGGTGAGCGGGAAGAACTTGCCCTTCAGCTCACCCTCCAGCCCGGACAGGGTGGAGGACACCTTCTCCTCCATCTCCTTGTACTGGGCCTCGGTCAGGCAGGGGTTGAACGGGTAGCCCTCCATCGAGCGACCGCAACGGACGCGGGTCGACACGACGAACTCGCCGGTCGGGTCAACGTTGCCAAAGGCGTTCACATCACCGAAGTCACGGGCCGGGTGCTTGTCGGTCTTCTTGAAGCCCTTGTGGTAGTCCTCAATGATGGGGTCGAACAAATCGGCGAACACGGTGTACGACTCAGCATCCGGAGCGTAGATGCCGACGCCAGAATCGGGGTTCTCGAAACCTGGTAGAATACACAGACAGATCGTGTGTTAGTACGAAAGTCAGGTAGAGGGGAGGGGAAGTAGAGAAAACCTACCAGATTGGACACAGTCCAGCAGAGACGAGCCGAAGGAGGTCTTCTTGTTCTTCAGAGCATCGAAGACTTCCTTGGTCAAGTACTTCTTCAGCAGGGACTTGGAGTCCGAGGCAGAGAACTTGGCGAAGCCAGCCTCCAACTTTTCCAGAACTGCTGCGTCAACCATGGTGTCTGATTTGTTTCTGGGGATAGCGAGAGACAGAGAGAGAGAATACGGACGCAATGGCTATTAGTTTCATGTTTTGTTGGAGCATTTGTATCTGAAATGAAATATTTTTATCGAGCAAGCAGCAGCATCAGCAGCGTGCTGTTGTGTAAAGGTATTGGTAGTAGGATTTAATATATTTTTCCGATGGCAAGCTACTACTAGTGAACTTCAAATTTACTTCAAAAGTTAAATATTTTTTTATGACTTAACGTGTATTGCTGTTCTTGTTAAGATATATTTTTAAGCCCAGACATTCATAAGGAGAGTGAATGTCCTTCTGACGCCTCTATTCATCGTTTATTTGTGTGACACATTATTTTACCAAACCCGTCCCCTTTCATTTACGCCTTTGTTTTGTTCTCCATTTCCCCTGTGTCAACTTCTTCCTTAATTTGCATACAATGACTGACAATTGCCGGAAGCAACAGATCGAAATGAATTGCTTGAATTCACATATCCTTTCCAATTCATCTTCTATTCAACACCCTTTTTCCATTGCGAGAGAAACAATTCGCCCCCCGCCCCAAAGAACGCCGCGTCAGGTGCCGGTGGCCGTCCGCCGCACACCCACTTACCTCGACAAAAATACCATCGAGTTTGATACACACCCTTCGCCACCGTTGGCCGCATCGGCATCGGTTCCGCCGCCCGTACCGGCCGCTGTTTCATTCTCTACCACCTTACTGTCCTTCTTGTCCTTCGAGGCGCATCCACCCATTGTTGCTGTTTGTCGAATGTGTCGTTGGTGGTGTCGGAGTCGCGCTGGTGCTTCAGCTTCAGGTAGTAGTGGTGTCTCGAGTAAACGTCGAGATTGGTTACGATTTGGTCCCCCTTGATAACGGGTTTGCGTTACACTACCAGTAACGGTGTTACTACTGCTACTACTTCGATGTTGGAATGTGAGTCGGTTGAGCAAACTGGAACTACTGCTACTAGTGTTGCTCGTGTATAAATTGTTTGCCCATTCACACGTAACTAGTCCGACGATGTTGGTACGTAACCTAATCGTGGTAACGGTTTCTTCTACTCCTTTATACACTAACACCACCTTTCGGAATGGTTCAACTTTCGACCGGAAGAAGCTGCCGAAAGCTTTGCACACGGAATGACGACGCCTTAAGAGGATGAACACCGGAAAATGGTGGTGGTATCGAGATCTCTTAAAGCGAGTATACGCCCTTGATTAAGCTTATTGGTGTGTATATAGCAGCTTAAGTCTTCAATCAGTAAAAACTGTGTGCACGATCAAAAACTTGTCAAGTCTTTTTTTGGTTTAGGTTTGGTTTCAATCACTGGTTGTACTATATATATTATATATAGTTGACGTAGTACACTAATACTCTTATATTTAAACTGTTCTACTATCTCGTGGTGAGTCTTTGGCTGATGGTGTTGCGCTACTGTTAAATGATTATTAACCAATTAGGATAAGTTATGTGCTGATTAAAGTAAGTAAAGGTCTTAATATCGGACTCAACTTTATTTAATTTAATTTATCTTCTAGGGAAGAGATAATAAATTGAAGAATTATTCCATTCCCAGGAATACTTGGGACAACTAATGAATTGCACAAGTTTCCACTAAACTAAACTTTCAATTAGTTTTTGGGAAAATGTGTTGTTGCTGATGCTCTGTCACTCAGCAATCCCTCCCCGGAAGGCGTTGTTCACCAAAAACTATTGTATTTTCTCTCTTTGCAATATTATAATAATAGCACTCTCGCTCTCTCTCTCTCTCGTTTCCGCATCAAAAAGGACAACCGGAAAGATTCAACAGTCCCTTCTCACTGCGTGTGTCCTTCTTTTTCGCATCGCACGGCGCGTGCTGTTCCGTTCATGCTCACTGACAACACAGCCGGCCACTGAGCACAGAGGTACTTGCACTTCCGACGGGTGTATAGAGGGCACCCTCGGAGACACGACACGCGCGCGCACGCACACAATAAACCAAGTCGCCGCACCCTTTTTAGACACACGAAAGGATACTATCCAAGCAGGCCCGCGATGTGCGGTAGAAGAAAAAATCGCTTTCGCGATCATCAAAGTTAGCTGTGGAAAATAAGTGTGTAGCACAAACGATCCAATCCGGAGGATCCAAGGAGATCAGGATATAGAAGGATCTTTGCATCAAGCGTCCATTCACTAAAGACACACTAGGAGCGCACAAGCAGCTACGGGGTTTTCGCGCTATTCTCCAGGGATATACAGGATTTCCTTTTGCCAAAAACTCTTTCAACGCTTTTAATGCACAAGAGGAGTTCGCATACACTTTTAGATCAACGGGTCTAGCCGAGTTTATACAGACATTTTAATGCTCTCGAAACACCAATAACTTAGTGAATTTTCACCAAATTCGTTACACACAAACACACACTTTTATGGGAAACGAAAAGCCACCGGAATCGCGAAAACCACGTTTTCCGTGGGGTAAACGCACGCTCGAATGACAGTAAAAATAGGCCCGCGAAAAACTAAAGAATTTTTCCTTTTTATTCTGCAGGTTTTCTGGGGTTTGTTGTTTGCCAAATGCCAAACAAAACACAACTACTACTAACTGGGGGGTTGGCTGGTAAACAAACGAACGCGCGCGCGGGTCAAGTAAAAGCAACACAACACACACGGATTGCCTGTGTCGTCTAGTCGGCGGGACAGATAGGACGCCGCGCACTAACAAACCGGATTTCGGGGTATATCCTGCCGCACTAAGGACACGGGAAAGACAGACTTAGTTTAGTGCTGGGCCCGACTAACCCCTATAATCCTTGCTCTGGGCCCCAGGAACAAAAAATATTTGTCTCTTCTAAAAACGCGACACACGCTCACACTCTCTCTCTCGCGCGCGCTCCTATTCTCACGGATATAAAAGGTCCTCAGCGGAGCGGCAGGACCCTTTATCGTCACAGGATAGAAAGAGCAAGCGAATAACAAAATGCGTCCGTGAGTAAAGGAAATAGCACACTATACTGTTGCTATCATTAACACACACAGCGACACAGACAGACCAAAAAGGACGCTCTCTCACACACTGGCGGCGCCTACTGTGAAAATGCTTTGTTGTGTAGCGAGATGTGTGATACGCAGTGTTTTCCAGTAGTTTTCATCTTTTACTCCATCTCTCTATCCTTTTCTCTTTCTCTGTTCTTCAAAAGCTGTGTCAATTTTGAATCTTTCGCGGCCTATTGGAAAACGGAGGACATTTATTTATGTCCTGTTTTGTTATTTGTTTTTCCGCTACCACCACACATTACTCCCTTGGGCTTTCCTTGCTGTGTATGTATGTGTGTATAGATATAGCAAATAGGTCACAAACATTGCCGGCACAACACAGCACAAGGGGATAAGGGGTGTCTCATGCTGTATCCCTGCATCATTCCCTAAAAAGGAAGCAACAGCGATCATCACTTCGCTTCCATACAAACACACGCACACTCATAGAAACATGTCGGCAAACCCCGTGGGGTGAATAATCAAAGGACGGTATGGCGCGCGCGTCCCTTTTGACAGCGTCCGAGGGTGCTGCAACAACAACGTTTGTCCTTTTTGCGGGACGATGATGCTCTGCTGCTCACGGCGGTTTGTCTAGGCGCGTTAACACCGCCCGGCACTGCCAAATAGGGAGAAAATCGCGCACTACATCATGCACGCACACAGCTTCATCGTCAGGAATTAATACTGCACCGCAATCACAAAAACCGCAATCTCGAGAGAGAGAGAGAGAGAGACACCAGGATACAGATATGCTACTGAATATGGATGTGTGTTTATCGCTCTAAAAATGGATGCTTTATCCTTGTTCAATGTCCTTATAAAGCTTTGCAAAATTAACAAGACACTACACCGGACATCCCATATAACTGTGAATGCACTTTCGGCAAGGTCGCTATCCGCGGTCACTGATCAGTGTGTGTTTGCGATTGCCGCTCTCTCACACATTATCACCCAGGCACTCTCTCTCGGCGGGAGAGCGTACAATAAACCGCAGACACACAGGGGACAAGAGGGCACATTGACTTCCGCGAAGTTTCCTCAACACTTCCGTATACACACCCGAAACCGTATCGGAAAGGACAAAGAAGGACACACCAGTCATTAGGTGTGTCCGCACAATACACACTCAGTGGCAGTGGCCAGCATCAGGCGCGCACGCAGTGTAGAAGGCATACGCGCGCGTACTGGCCTGTATGACAAATTATTGAATTTATTCGATCCTCCTCCCTGAGCCTCACTAAACTTCTGCACTCTTCCCTTCTCGTCTTTATCGCGCTTTCCGGTATAGATCAAACAAAAAAACAGCAAAACTTTATATTATGTCCAGCAAAAACGTAATGCGGAAAAAGTTTGTAATTAAAAAGTTTTTAAAGATCTTTCTGACTGATTTTTATGCAGAACCTTCTTCTAAAAGGAACGCGGGGACCGATTTAACGGGGTGTGTGTGTAGGCTCAACAGCGTCTGCCACGCAACCGCTACTACTGCCGGTGGAAGCGTTCACTGTTTGAGGGTGTAAACAATCGGGATCTGGATACCATGGGACCTGAGGGCCGGCGAGTTTTAAAGGGAACAGATGGAGGCGCGTTTGTCAGGACTTTTCCTTTTTCCCTCCGGCCGCAAACGCAAACAAATTTGTTCCCCATAAAAGCGCAAGGATCCTTCTTACTACACTCCTACCGAAGGCCATTTAGCTGCCTCAAGTGGTGAACGTGCAGTAAACCCATTAATAGACGAACTGTGTTTTATTTGGGTAAACTTTTCACCTTCACGGTCGTAAACAAATCAACTACCGTAAAACTACTGCCGCCCACCGTTGTCCACAAGGAATGCAAGGGGGGAATGCGATAAAAACACACCGGAAGATAAACATTGGCGCCGATGAGTGTCACCGAGTTCCGGGGTTACGCACGCAACATATTATGACCTGCAAACAGGCTAGAAAGAGACACATACACACACACAAATACGCTTTTGGTGCCGGTTGTAAAAGAAAAAACGGCGTTGGAAAAGGGCAGTGTGAAAAAAAAATGATTTGCAACATGAAATTTTTCCTACTACGGACGACAGTGCCATCTAGCGGTGAGTAGCTGTATCAAAATGGTTTGGTACAGTGCTTGACAGGTAAAAAGTTTTGTTTGGTATGTTTCGCTTTAGTTTTAGCATTTTGTTACGATGTAATTAAATTTTTAATTACTGTACAAGTATTTTGATAAATAATTTAATTTAAAAACATCTACTGCAGCTCTTGAGCAGAGCTCCCTAACAACAGTACGATCTTTTCGATTCTTCGCTTCATTTTGCACAAAAAAATGACACTGCATTTCTCATTTTGCTCTGTGTGTATGGTGTGTGCACAAGAGTGGACAAAGTGGCACAGATTGTGCATGTATACACCGATACTTCTTGTTTGCACAAGACACAAGACGCGAAAGTATAATATTATCGCGCAATGACGACAAGATAAGATCACATCAGCAGGTATGTGCATGTGCAAAAGCACTAAAGAGACGCGTGCCCAGTACAAAGTGTGACTTTTAGATAGGCAATGGTGAGCTGAATTGTCGAAAAAAATGTGATCTTTATCAACCATTATTTGCACCCTTACCTAATCGCTTGTACCGATAACTCGAAGACACTTTGTACCGAAGCGGTTAGTATTAGTTTGCACAGAGAGAAAGAGAGACTGGGGAACTGGAAGCACACATTACCCGTCCAACTTATCCAGCTCAAAGTATCCACTCCAGTAGAGCCAAACGATGCCGATGCCGTACAGCGCGAACCCACCGTAGAACACCGCTAGGAACTTTCCCCACCAACCGGTGGCCATGATGATGTTGTGGGGTTGCACAAAGATGCCGGATAAACCCTTTCCCCTGTGTTCCGAGGGAAGTGGAACGAAAGCACACCGGAGGATAACAGTAGTTCCGACCGAGCTCTTTCCGGAAGAAAGAGCACTCACACAAATACTCACTCACACACACAAAAAGATACTTGTGTCTTGCACACGTGAACCCCGTGCTACGTGCGAGGTCGGTGCAATTACTGGAGCATGGGTTTGGTTAAGGTGAACAAAATACTCCACCGATATGCCTACGTATCTATCGTATTGGTCCCCCGTGATGGTGGTGGGAGTCGAGCATAGGCTCGGGTGGGTTTCGAATAAGGAAAAAAAGAGCCGCAATTATAGTTGCGTGGACTCGGAGATGGTATGATGCTCGGTTTTCACTTTCCAGAAAGAAAGGTTGAAGCGAAAAGAGCGAAGAGAGATACAACAGTGTACGGTTGAGATCAGCAGCAGCAGCTTTCACTACTTTTGGTGCCGTGATCGACGATCGCATGGGATTACATCTCAGTGTGAATATTTCGTTGCGAGCGAGAAGGTTGTAATTATGATGTTTACATAAACGGATATAAAAAACACGCACACACAAGACACTTCCGAAACACTCAAAAAAAAAATTGCAAACTTCTTCGTGCAATGAGGTGCTTATAGGGAGAGTCTTTTCACAGTAAAGTTCCAGCTATTCCATTCAGCGCATTATCAACTATCTCTCTTAAACTGGGCGATTCTTTGCTTTAGTGAGCTATTCCTACACCACCGCTTCTAAACTATTGTCACTTCAGTAACTCTAGCCAAAACACCCGCCTCTTCTACCCGGCGACTTAGACGACGACAACTCTCGGACAACTCGCGCGACCCTCTCGAAGCCCGCACTTGTACACGCACGGATAGCGAAACATGGACTGAAAGATTGGAGCCTACCATCCGGTACATACCCAAGGAAAGAGAGAGAGAGACAGAGAGCTAGACAAGGACCAGCAGTTCGAGCGAGATGGATGGCACAGCAGCGTGAAGAGGCCACCAAAAACCGTACCCCTTTGGAGGGTAGCTTGATTTTGGCAGTTCCCTCCATCTCTCTTTCTTGCCCCCCCCCCTTCGGTCGATCGGCTAAGCCTAGCAGCTATGCACGTTACCGGTCTATGGCATCCTGAGTCCTTATCAATGCCACCACACAACGAATGTCTTGAATGTGTCGCGAAGAACGAAGAGCAGAGTGGAGCAGAGCATCATCGGACAAAAAAGAAACAAAATCGATGTGTAGTAATACCCCCGTCACGCATCCGTCTTATCGGAGGTGTTGCACACAGAACGGGTTGTCTGGATTGTACTGAAGGGTGACGTGGAGGGTCGATGAGGTTCGCGCGTATAAGTACCGTTCGAAGAAGGCAAAGAAAAGCTTATTAACCCCCGATCGCAACCCCTCTTGAAGTTTGCGCACCATTGGGTATTTGATAGCAGATGTCAATTGGGGGTGGCACTAAAGAGGGAATTGTTTTGTGGGTTGGCGTGTTGCTTTGGGGATACATTTTGCTTCATCGGGGCTTTCCAGGAAGCTAGCGCAACTTATCACACACCGAGACAGTATTCAAGCCCATTGTGGACTTATTCTCCGCACATTACTAGCCACTTTCACACGGGAAGTAGATTCACTTGTCTGACACCCTACTCCAAAAAGAATGAATTGATTGTTCCTACGCTTCGTATCTCTCGAACCCGTGTGACCAGTTTTTTGCTGCTGTTACGTCCAATCAATCAGGATGATAATAGGGGCTCTCCCGATCGGAGTGCAGAGATGAGGACAACAATACTATCCCCTCCCCTCACGAAAAGGTTGGTATGGGATCGAGTGATAAAGGTAAGCGAAGGAGGTATTAAAATTTATGACTAATCAATTTAATTGATCGCTTGTCTGTGCGCAAATGACGATCGAAATGCAACTCCAAGTATTGGTAGCGGCCAATGCTGATAACGTATCACCCATTGTGTGTGTTCACTACACCGTTCCTTGTGATATTGCATATCGCTCGCCGATCATGTGTCTGGTGGGGATGGAAATGGCCACCCCCAAAATAGAAAAACAAACACGACAACACATCATGACATTCACCTTCAGGTTACACCACTCGGTTACACGGTCATGTGTGTAACCTCCTCAGGGGGGGAAAAGATAAACAGGTACGAAAATGCACTTTGCCAAACTCCACCCTGTCACCAACAGGGGATGGGGGTGATACGGCGAGACATACCTTGTCGTGTGCCTTTTTTATCATCAACGAGTGCAATAAATGGTTAGATAACGCCTCCATAAAGATAAAACCAGGCTTGCAGAAATAACGCCTCGAGTACAACAGCTGATTGTGCAGCGTGTAATAGGGGTGTGCAAAACAAGATAAGGAAAGTACTTTTTACCGAATAACGTTGATTCGTTTAGCCAAATTTAATCAGGATAACTGTGATACGCGCACCCGTAATAAGCTACCAGAAGCACGTGATCGTTATGATTGTCGTTACTGTTGAAGCCGTGCACGGTTTGAATGCATGGTTTGTACCAGTTGCCAACAGATGGCGCTGCAGTCGCGACAGAGAAAATGATATCCGTAGAGAATTAATCGGCTTTCTGCGTTATATTTTGATTTTAAAACTATTGTATGCTAACGTTTATATATTAACAACTGCTTCAGCTGTTCCACTTGTTGAATTTCAGCTTAAATTTTACATTTTTATTCTCTTTGTATCATAAAAATTCGAATCTACATGCACTTCTTCTCTACGAAACACGTGACACAACCACCGCCAGCTAGAAATTAGTTTAACACCACCGTCAGGGGGGCCAACCGAGTAGGTCGCATCCGACCCATTATATAATTTAACGGAGCAATTATTTTTAAACGATCACAATTTACCCCCGCCGGGTGTTCGCTTATCACGAACACCAGGAAAACAAAAGCACCAAAATATCCCAATGTTTCGTTTCGATTGCATGTGGTCAAATCCTGTTTGGCCAATAAATTCTAGCCTAGTGATCGAGAACATTACCACACATGCCGTAGCCAATGGCTATTACAAGGTACAACAAATTGTTACCGCTTGTTTGTGGCTGTTAAAACATAAAAAGGAGGCCGTTGAGGCTGGCTTGATTTATTTCGGGGCATTTCTCTTCTTATTTCGGCCACTCAGGTGGGGGTTTGTTGTTTACTTCACGGCTTTTTTTTACAGCACATTTGCTTACACCATTTCTCAAAGTTGTTTGAAGCTTCAAGTGTCAAATAAAGGGGAAATTAGATGGGCTATTAGTGGGTGGGCAAGCAAAATACTTCTTGTTTTCAATTAGCTTAGGTAATGTGTGGCGCAAGTTGCGCGTATTGGGGTATCTACTGATAGAGTGTTTGCTAACAATAATTACTTTATCGCAAACCTTCTCACATACCACCACCACCATACCAAAGGCACACCACCGAATCGTGAGCTTGATGGGGGATGTTTGTCAGGTGTTTGGTCAGTTCAAAATGTAGATAAAGCTGCATCAATCACGGATCTATTTCCTTGAGGCAAACGTGGGGTTCGTGTTAAACTAAAAAAATGCGATTAACTGTAAAGCACGTTTCAGTTCTTGTTGTTCAATGTTTTTACTTGAAGCCATTAGCATTTTGTGCAAGAAAAATCCTCCATCTTATCTTAGTGTCCCACATACACACTGCGACAAAAGAGCTCTTCTTTGGATCTCGTTTTATTCATTCCACCCGTCTAGCGAACCAATTGAAACAATTGAAGCTATGTCGGCATCCCAATAGTACCCGGAGAGAACCTACCTAAATGAATCTTTTCCTGCGCCGCTTGCCGGCAAATTATGCAAACACAAACACTGCTGGTGCAAAATGATGGCTTATTCTTCCCATTTGCGTACACACGGGGGTAAACGCAGCATTCGGGAAGGTCGGTAAGTTGCATTACACAAAAACGTTTCAAATGTCAAGTTTAAAGGAATGTTCACTAAGTTAAGCGAACGGTCTTGCACTGATTGCTAAATAAGAAAAAGGAAGCGGAATTGCATGTAGAATTTTCTGGCAAAATAAAATGAGCAGTAGCCGCAAGGAATAAAAATCCCATCAAATATATGTATAGCACTCTCGAGCATGAGGATTGGCCACACCCAGCAGGAAGCAAGCTTTGGGGTAGATTGTCTCCGGGCGAACGACGATCCGTGAGACTGGGAGCAATTTATAAATAATCTTTTGCCTTCCTCTGCTTGGTTGGTGGAAGTGGTTGTTGGTTGCGATCCCGCAGTCGCTCTTCTGCGCTGCGCTATTCCTGATTGACGATCGTATGATGCTCCTATTCTTATGTTCACGCTACTCGGAGGTAATAAATTTGTGCTGCTCTACCCCCTCTGGGGATCGGAACCATATTGTTACATAACGCTCTCCTCTCGCGGCACGGTGCAAGAATTTAATGATAAAATTTATTTTCATCGTCATAATTTCTATCCTCGAGTAAACAACCGCATACAGAAGAGTTAGTTCGGGGAAGAAATTCTAAAGGGGACATTCCAACCTTCGGCTTTATTTATCCGCCTTTCGTTACACACAGCGCTATAAGCTTGATCAGCAGATTGAGATTTAAGATCTCTTGATGCTTCAAAGGGACATTATACTGCTCAGTGGAATGCATAATATCAAGAGAGAAGTGGTGTGGTTGCATCAGTAAATCATACATACGCAAAAAAAGCGAAACATGTACACAGGAAACGTCTATTTAGAACCGAAGTGCCACGCAGACTGGGACTAGGGGGGGTGAGGAGAGAGCTTTCCGTTGTCTTTCTCCCCCATCCGTCACTTGCAATCTGGAAAATGCGCGTGTGGGTACATGTGTGATGCTTCACTGATCAAATGGGGCAATATTCTTCATAGCAGCAGATCGACACTGGCGTGGAAAGTCAATCATATGACAGACAAGAATGCGAATGAACGGATGTCATATGGAGAAACCCTATTCTCCCGCTCGCTCTCCACCCCCCGTTACCTTTCTTTCACGTCCAGCAACGATTGTGGAATGCGCTACCAACTTTTGAACGGGTTTATTTTTTCTAATGCACAACCCGTGTACGTGTATTTAATGTTGCATTTGCACAATATGGTGGCTGCTGGCGACGATCATCACGGGGATGCACTCATATGATCCAATTGTGTGGAAAAAACTAGTAGATTAAACAAACCGACCATCTTTTCTCGTTTTGTCACCAAAAGAAGCGATAAAAAAAAACACGCGAATGCATTTATTTATCATCCAGTAAGTGACATAAATGCAAGACAATATGGTGGTTATAATTAGCGTGCCTTAGAGTATCTCTTTTTTGCAAGTTATTAATGACAAACACACAAATATGTATTAGCTAGTTCGTGCACTGGGAGTTTTCGATTTCATTTTAAAACATTGAAAGAACATTCTGCTTCACAACCCGTGTACGTGTATTTAATGTTGCATTTGCACAATATGGTGGCTGCTGGTGACGATCATCACGGGGATGCACTCATATGATCCAATTGCGTGGAAAAACTAGTAGATTAAACAAACCGACCATCTTTTCTCGTTTTGTCACCAAAAGAAGCGATAAAAAAAAACACGCGAATGCATTTATTTATCATCCAGTAAGTGACATAAATGCAAGACAATATGGTGGTTATAATTAGCGTGCCTTAGAGTATCTCTTTTTTGCAAGTTATTAATGACAAACACACAAATATGTATTAGCTAGTTCGTGCACTGGGAGTTTTCGATTTCATTTTAAAACATTGAAAGAACATTCTGCTTGTACGTTGCATATACAACCAAGCCTTCCCTTTGCACGGGATGCGCTGGTAGGCATGCGACAACGGAAAGCTTAATGGCCACCCGTCTTGCTTGCTTTAGGAGATAATTATGCGAGAAATTCAGTGATGAGTTCTGAACGTCCCCTATCTGACTTCTCCGAACGTTATACACTGCATTGCATCATCATTTTGTGTAGGTTTAGTACTGTGACATGCTGAACAAACTTAATGGGCAAATTATTGTTGTTAATGCAAACAACACTAACGATCGCGCTCTCTCGTGCAAAAGGTAAGTAGGGAATTTCAAACACAGACAGGGTTAAAAAAAGAGCTGTGCATTACCCAAGTATATTAGCGAACCATAGCGACCGATTCTGCTAACGTTAAGCATAATAAGGTGCCCCGTTTTTGGTGCTTGCTGTTGGAGAGTTATTCGGAAAGCAGCGGTAATAGAAAATCCGTTTCTGCCTTCTATCTGAATCTCCGGTGAGTGAGTGAATAAAAATAAAACAGCACACAGGGATTTATTAAAAAGAACTGTGTTAAATGTAGGTGTTAACCATGCATGCAGACACACAATTTTTTTGTGGGAAGTTAATTTATATCAAAAGGAACAAAACCATACTCTCCGGCTTACAACGAAAGAAGTATTGCAAATGATTGTTAGATAAACCAGCTCACATTTCAAATTTATTTGCGGTTTTTTGTCGTACTTGTTTTGTTAGAAATTCAAGTTCAGCTATCCAATCGAAAAACGGGTGGTTTATAATTTATGCATTATTTTATTCTTACTGGTGGCCCTGACCATTCGAACCTGACCGTTTTAGGATATTGAATTTCTAACAAAACAAGTACGACAAAAAACCGCATATTCAAGGCCTCTATACGAAGTCACATGTTAGTAGTTCTCACGAGGGTGATGTGATATTAAGAGAATCCACAATCCATTCCCAAAATAAGCACACATTCGGTAAATAATGTTCAGAAATCTCATGATACATGCTGTTAAAAAGTGGCAGATTGCAAAAAGGCACTACAGCAACGAAACATGAAGCCTTTTCCCGGGGAATGTCCTAGTTTCCCGGTTTTTTGCCCGTTTGGATTACGTAAAACCTACTTCCTCCTATATCATCACTCTCCCCATACCATTTGTTCCAGTTCCTTTCCGTTCTTTTGTGGGAGAGAACTTCCATCATCATAGCCGCCCGCCCGATTTCGACAACGATGGGGGGAGGAGGCTTTCATATCGATTCGCACGTTGCGTAACAGCAGTTCTCTGTTTTGCATAAATGATGTCCTTTTCCCACACGGTAGCAGTACCTTCCATAATAGTGCACACAACCAACCTCATGTTATTCCTTTTTTATTTTTAATCCCTGTTCGAATCGCTGCCTCTGTGGCGCAAACTGGCAGATGTATAAATAGTTACGCAACAAAACACACCCACACCGGACGCGCCCACACGAGGAAGCGTACAGGAAGCAGGAAGAAGTTGTGCGCTATATTTATGGGTGGGAAAATGAAAATACCGAGCACAGCCGAAGCCCTACTACTATGCAGACCATAGGATAGCTCTCCCATACTTTAGCTCGGAAAACCCGTGACCTTGAACTCGAATTCGCAATCACCACTTGTCCATTTCTCTTCTTCCCTCTGGGTTGTGCTAGGTTACGCAAGCTGGAGAATATGATGCTGCGCAACATTTTCCATCGCGCGCGCGAGATACGTAACAGCTTTTTCTCATCCCTTCACTACGTTGGAGGTTTGCTGGGATTCGCGTTGCTATGGGGATTCTGCTATTGCATTTTTCCGTTCGCAACTGCACACTTCCCCACGGCGTACGATCGATTGTTGCGATGTGTGTGTGTGTGTGTGTGTGTGTGTGGCTGTATGCAGCAACGAATGTGTTCCCGGGCTGCTGCTACCGAAGCTGCTGCCTGGTTCACGTAACTTGAATTAGTAGGTCAGATATGAAGACCTGGGGGACAGATTTTTAAGCAAATTTGCCAATTCTTCCACTTTGGCACCATAATCTCGAGAGGTCTGGTGCATCCGTTGACTAAAAATATACAATGTAACTATAGTTTTGTGTATAAAAGTGAAACGAAAAATGGTGTATTACCTAATCGAAAGTAAGCATCGGAAGTGAGCATCGGAAGAGACCCGATCCGGTGATGGACGGTGTGCGTAATAGTGCTTCCGGTGGTGCTGTTCGTGTGCTGATGCATGTCCAACAACGCGAGTCAGGTTGCAGCCTATTGTATGCAAAGTACTGCTTCTTCCGCCAAAGGCACCGAAGAAGAAACTGGACGCCTCCTGTTCCTCCTCCGCCTCGCATCCGTTCCGGCAACCTTACAAGCGTCATCATCATGATGCTTCTTGTGCTTCGTTTTCGTTCCGTTCGTTAACTGTGTGTGTGCGCACTTTTCAGAAATCTTCTGTCTACTGCTCACAACGAAAAAGATCCGGCATCACCTTGGCTCTAATTTTCCCGCGATTCTTCTTTCACTGGCGATAGCCTGTCTCTTTTTCCAAAGCTTTTGGCCGGACGTTTATTTTCGTCCGTCATTCACACAATTGTATTAAAGGTTTTGGATTCGTGCCGGTGTTGGTGGTGTCTTGGTGCTGCCTTGTCGAAAAGTTACCTTCAAGGAAGGTAAGAAAGAAAATACATTTTGCACAGAGAGGGTGACTTGAGCAGAATTATTCCCACCACATACAACAAACCAAGAGGGCCCACAACTTTCATTTCGCAATCGGAATAAAATTCGCAACAACCGGAAGCGACTAATTGTCTCTTCTCTGTGTGTCTTCTTGCGATGTTCCCGAGCAGAGCAAATAGGCCGTATACAAGAGTTCGTAAGACTGCAGACGACCATTTGCTTCGCGCCATGATGTCGTCCTCTTTTTTGTACGCTTTTCCCCCCCGTTCTGGATGATCTTATTCGGGGCAAATGGGTGGAAGAATTTTCTCTTCTCATTCCTTTCGTTCGTTCTTGTTCGAAGGCGTTGGGAGGTTTATAGCGAAAAAGGTTCCTTTTTTTCCTTCCTCTTTATCGAAATTGCTGTACTCAATATACTGTGCAAAAATTCATATTCCCTCCAAACTCCAACGGTGGGGGCAACGAACTGACGGACAATGACCGGTTTTCAAAACGGTTTTTGGACGCCGTTGTTTCGTTCCTTTTCAGAACTGCAGTTCGACGGAAACACACATTTCATCGGTCGATTTCATCACATTTGCTGCTGTACGTGGAAACTGTGGACACATTTATTAACGCGAGACGCGACCAACACATCACACATCAGCACCACCACCATTACACGACATACGACGCTAGAGAAGCCAAAAGCCGCGTCTGCTTTGCCCCTATATACCAACCAATTGATGACGGCACGTACAGCGATCGCAGCAAATTGGCTTTAAATTGAACGGAATGAAGCTAAATAAACAGGTTTATGAGTCAGAGAGACGCGGGACACCATCAACGGCATCGCGCACCAATACCACGGGGATAGCACGGAACAGCGAAAAAACAAAAACCACCGCACCATATGCACACACACACACAAACACACGAACGGATTGTACGCAATTTTTTCCGCTAAAATAAAACGCCGGCCGGCGTCGCGAAGGCAGCAAAAAAACGGTTTCTCAGGGTTTTGCTAACGTACATGACACACGGATTTGCAAGTCGATAAAATAAAAAAAATAAACGACGATGATAATTTGCACAAACTCACACACAGCCACACATCCATTCGCCACGGTTAGCGAAAGCGTGACAGATGTGCTTATGTAACCATGGCAAACCACAATGGCTAATATCCTTCAGTTTTGATGTCACACGCCGTGCACACAACTACAACACGGAAGATCCAATCGTTCTTGGTCCACACGCAAGGGTAATATTCACTCATTTCTGTTACATTGCACAACACCCGTGCCACACTCAGGACACTACTAAGATTGTCCCCGGGTAGAGTTTCGTTTTGCCATCGGAAAATATAATAATCAAATCCTACTACTTACGCTTTACCATAATCGCCGAGTGTTTGCAAAGTTGCTTGGATGGGTTGAACTTCATCTCCAAACGAACATCCCATAGGCGGCAGAGGTGAACAAGCCAAGTCAGCAGGGAAAGGACTTCAATCTTTTTGAACCGGTCCGAGAGAATCAGGTAAGGATACAATTTTGAGCAAGAAAAAAGCCTTCCTTCGGGTCATAGTCTCTTCTGAATCCTTTCCCGCTTTCCAGACTTATCCACTTGCCAGCAGAGACGCGGCAGTTCGTTTAGAACACTTTGAAACCTTCACACACTCTGGACACACTTTATCCCAACTTGGCTTGGGTTATGTGGGGACACCAACGCTTATGGGAGCTCACCTTTCTTCCAACCGGCCGAACTCAACGAGATTTCAACTGAAATTGAACAAGTGCGTGATCGCGGTGAGATGATTTTATTGCCAGCCAGGGGTCGCACTTCGGGACTGCACTTCGTGCGATCGTGCCCGATTCGGGTTCGGCCAGCATGCCTGCCCGGGTGCGCAAGCGAGACGAAGCGTGCGACCCCCCGACGATTAGGGCGGCCATGTGTCTCGCTTCCACCGACACAGCTAAGGGCAGGCAAGCGGTCGATTTCGTTTGCTACTGCGCGTGGATATACACGACAAACGCGTGTATGTATGCGGGGCTACGCTATAGAGCGCGCACTCCCCCCCCCCAATTGTATCGCACACATCCACATCTCGCCCGTCGGATGCGATGAGGTAAACATATGCGATGGTTAAGGTGCTTGTGGACGGTGGCGCTTTTGTGTTTTGGGTTGTTTGGGATTTTCGCCAAAATTAGGAATTATTTTTATCTTAACATGGGGGAGCCTTTAAAGATGAGGGACACATTTTGTACTAAACAGGTTCGCGATGCCAAGCATTATCCTTTCGATTATTTCCCACGAAGAATGAACGCGAACGTGCATCTTACACGAACAATCCTGGTTTCTAACGATATGTGAAAAAGAGTAATCTTACAGAAAGGAGCCACTCTCTGCTGGAGAGATAGTGTCATCCAAATCTATCTCCAATCATTTGAAAATATTAATAAATTTGAATGGTAGGTGTTGATGAAATTAAGGATCACATTGCAACGCACATTGTTTAGCAATGCTGAATATAAATCAAGCATCCACATGTTTAAAACAATGATATATTCGATCATTTCTTTACCGCTTAGACGATTGTGCTCAGTAAAAGCGTTATCGTGTAACAGCTCCATAACTATCCAAGCCCCGTTTTCGTCGTATAATCTCCGCGTTCTGCATTATGCGACGAAGTTCTTCGTTGTGTAAAGCATTTGAATGTCGCGTTGAATGCAATACGATACTATCCACCCCCCTAGGATAGTGCCTTTGGCTCGTTCTAGCAACTTCGAACCACTTCGTTGTGCGCATAAACGCACGACAGAGAGAGAAGAATTGCGTCAGACAAATGTGCTCTGATGTGCTCGGCCTCGCATCTATGTGGAGCTTCTTTTAGCGAAAAAAGAATACTGTGTCTTTGGTAAATCGGTTCAAAGTTAACTAGAATCACGCTCCAGTGCCGTTCATTTAATGCAAAAGCAGATTTTATGGTATAACTATCGATTGTTACAAGTGACAGGCAGAAGAATTTCGCCATATTAGATGTTATCGATGCCTATCTACTGCTATGCCATATATGTCCCAAATAATTCTTATATAATGGAAATTTCTCCTTTGTTATTCTGTCTATTACGGAGTACAGCTTGTTCCAATTATCCATCTTGATATCAATGGAAGTTGTCCAACTTTCTAAATAAGATAGTCTTTATTGTTTGCAACAAAATATGATACCAAAATAAAAACACAGCTGTTTTCGTTTGATCGGATAATAAAAATATGAAGATAACTCACGCGCAGATCATACGAACGAAGCAGTACAACCTAGAACACAAGCTACTGTTGTACTTTTCGCACACCAAACAGGGGAAATTGTGCTCGAAAACACACGCGATGAAACGAAAGGATGCATCCTTCCCCGAACACCGAGCACAACCATCTGGCCCCGTTACGTAACCTTGAACTACGACACACGAACGGAGGGACATGGCAATACGAGCCCGTGAATCATAGGGTGTGTGATACACCATCCACCTCTTTGGTACATCATGGGCTGGAACTAAAGGAGGCTCGTTTAAGGTCTCCAGTTCGCTGCTTAATCTACCATTCGATTCGATCCTGCTTCGTCACCGTTTCCCGATGCAAAAGGGGGAAACCACTTGACGTCACGGCATGGTGAGTTTACATGCACACGTGATAACCTACTATCGGAAGTCTTGAACGTGCGCGGCAAACTTGGCAAGACATGAAGTACACCGGAGGATACAGCGGGATTACAGTGAGTGGCCGCATTAGGACAATTAATTTTATCGCTCTCTCCCTATCGCCCCTTGAATGGATTCCGTGACACAAGATACTCTCGCGAGAAGACATTAATTTAGATTATCGGTTAGTTAATTGACACACAACCATCAGCAGCTCGTTGTGATGATGTGGATCCCATTCCTGCAAGGGTGTCTAATTGCCGGGTGTAGTTTGGTTCGTGGTGACCGAATTTCTAGCTGGAGTATCTGTTGGTAGAGGAAGCCCAACCTACTAGAACGTTCTGGGTTGTTAAAGCGTTACGTTTTACATTGCACAACGCACGAAAGATAGACACAAAATAGTGACAAGACAACGAGAATTGTAGCAGGTCAAAAGATCGATAAATCGAACACTGGAACAAAAGAAAACGAAGATGGTAGCAGTGTTCTTGGATAACATGGAGCAGATAGCTTCAGGATTAGTTACTCAATCGTTCCATGCAAGGCAGATAGCTTAACCGCTTTTCTTTTGGATTACAGGGACAGTTTGATTGAAGGAACGTTGGTTAATGCTGATGAGGACACAATCAAATTACCGCTAAGTGTAGCGATAAAAGGTCGATAAAGCTAAGTTCTTTTCGCTCTTTACAAATTCGCCTAAAAAGTCAGTTAACTCTGAAGAAGTAGTGGATGACTACAAAAAGAGCATATATTTATTAAATTCGACAGTTTAAACATGTTTCATGAACTCAAAAAGAATATATTACACGCTTGAAACGTGAAAGTAACGCCTAGATGCGTTACAGAGTAACGGTGTCATTAGTTTCTCGCAAAATCTCTTCTTTGTTTACAGATTTAACACTATTAAAGCCAAATGAAAACCGGCTGTGCCAATTTCCTTCCAAAACATCACGTTTCTGTACGATACGATATTGAATCGCTAAAATGATTCCATGTGGCTTTCCACTATCGATATAACGTTCTATTTCTGTCGAAGCTGAAACGAGGCACTAATATCATAAGTGTTGTGCAGAATGAGTTTCACCTTTAACCATGTCTCGTTTCGTATCATTTCAACCCTTACGATTTAGGTTATGTTCTCTATCGACAACTACGCCGATAAAGCCTTTCAATGCATTTGTCAGCACACGCGAGCTTTGCAGAAGTGAAGCCAGCACAGAAAATCAATTTGTTGATTGTTTTTCGTCTTGCCTTTGTTATGTGAATGACACCGAACAAGCAATTCATTATGAATGATTATCTAAAAAAAGGAAGTGGGAGGTTTGCGGCATGTCATGCGTTTTTTTTTGTGTGTTAAAAAATAAATGATAATCTGTGTGACATGCATGTGTGAGCATCGCTTTCTGCATGCAGTGACCTTTCTATTCAGGTGTCGTTGAAAATAACGTTTCCCAGCCCCAGTTGTTGCGTCAATCTTTCGTCAGTTTCTACCACAACACGACTGCCACAAACACGACAGGAGTAATGTAATGTAAAGAAAAGAAATGATACACACACACACGCGCGCACGGAATGGGATTGCTACGTGGCAGTACGATGGTAGGCATTCCCAATGTTCCTTGTTGGTTTGTGCCACATCGCTACAGCATCGCTAGCAAAAGATCGTTCGGGAACTGAGCAGTGACGTGGAAATGACGACAACCCAAACCAGGATGGCTGGTTGGCGCGGTACCGTGCGGTTGTTGCACGTTATTTTCAAACCGATCCCGGTCCCGGGGCTAGTCTTATTTTTGGCTCCCAACAACATACCTTGGCGAACCATTCCGCTACAGGATGTACACTGCGAGAGCTGCCGGTCGGCGTGCAACAGCACGAGATCGGACAAATTAAAGCAAACGCCGTGTCGATGTTTCGCTTTTCGAAAGATCGTTGTCGCTGTTGTTTTGTCACCAACATTAGCTAAGAAGTCTGGTAGCGTTACGCTTTTTCTGAAGCATAAAATTAGTGTCTGGATATTGAAATCCAATGTTTACGACGTGCTAATGCTATAAAATTCACAAACTCAAACCATTTGGAAGCGATCGTACAAAAACCGTGTCCACCATTTTGTGCATTTGATAGAGCTCTTTTTCTGAAAATCGCCAAGACATCGTTAGACATACTGTCTTTGTCTTCTGTCTCTGTTGACGAGCGCTGAAACTACACTAAAAAAAACTCCTTCGAGTGTGTGTACGTGCGCGAAGATGCACGGGTCGTGTGCCCAAATAGACAACCGACCGCTAGATCACCGATCACCATCTGGTCGTTTGAAGTTGGATGCCGAAAAATAATACCTCAGGCACCAGTGTGTGGGTGGTAATTTAACTATCCTCACTCCACGCCACTCCTTCCTTACCAGCTTCTGTACGAGCTCATCTTCATCAACCCACAACAGTACGGATCGTTGTCGAGAGTTTATCTTTGGCTTCGCTGCACGGTTGCTGCGGTGCAACCTCTCCTTCCGAAGTCCGTTGACCGGTAGTTGGCAACAGTTCTGCGTTTGAATTTGACCACACGGCGGCCATTGCCAAGGCAAGCCACACGTAGCCACGCGCGCATCCTCGTGGCGAGTGCATTTTTTAATCGCAGTTTTGCATCGCTTACAGTGATGAGAATAAATGCATGTTTGGTTGGGTTGCTTCTATGGAAATTCAAACGAATACGAAAATGATGCTTAACCAACAATTATGTCAAGGATTACCAGAAATGGCAGGTTAAAACCTCTCAAGTTTTGCATTCGAAAGAATATTAAAAAGATCTTCTTCTTTCTTGGTGTATCGACCTCTTTGGTGATGCCTGTCATTCTTGGCCTACTAGACTTATTGTTACCGCATAGTTGGATAGTCAGTCCTTACTATGGAGGAACGGCCCAGATGAGACTTGAACTCCGGTCCTGCCTTGTGAAGACCGGCAGATATTCATGATATTAAAAAGAATAATTAAACCTAAAAAG
>KZ062527.1:0-23662 GCA_002091835.1 Anopheles maculatus | reverse complement strand
AAGTCTGGTAGCGTTACGCTTTTTCTGAAGCATAAAATTAGTGTCTGGATATTGAAATCCAATGTTTACGACGTGCTAATGCTATAAAATTCACAAACTCAAACCATTTGGAAGCGATCGTACAAAAACCGTGTCCACCATTTTGTGCATTTGATAGAGCTCTTTTTCTGAAAATCGCCAAGACATCGTTAGACATACTGTCTTTGTCTTCTGTCTCTGTTGACGAGCGCTGAAACTACACTAAAAAAAACTCCTTCGAGTGTGTGTACGTGCGCGAAGATGCACGGGTCGTGTGCCCAAATAGACAACCGACCGCTAGATCACCGATCACCATCTGGTCGTTTGAAGTTGGATGCCGAAAAATAATACCTCAGGCACCAGTGTGTGGGTGGTAATTTAACTATCCTCACTCCACGCCACTCCTTCCTTACCAGCTTCTGTACGAGCTCATCTTCATCAACCCACAACAGTACGGATCGTTGTCGAGAGTTTATCTTTGGCTTCGCTGCACGGTTGCTGCGGTGCAACCTCTCCTTCCGAAGTCCGTTGACCGGTAGTTGGCAACAGTTCTGCGTTTGAATTTGACCACACGGCGGCCATTGCCAAGGCAAGCCACACGTAGCCACGCGCGCATCCTCGTGGCGAGTGCATTTTTTAATCGCAGTTTTGCATCGCTTACAGTGATGAGAATAAATGCATGTTTGGTTGGGTTGCTTCTATGGAAATTCAAACGAATACGAAAATGATGCTTAACCAACAATTATGTCAAGGATTACCAGAAATGGCAGGTTAAAACCTCTCAAGTTTTGCATTCGAAAGAATATTAAAAAGATCTTCTTCTTTCTTGGTGTATCGACCTCTTTGGTGATGCCTGTCATTCTTGGCCTACTAGACTTATTGTTACCGCATAGTTGGATAGTCAGTCCTTACTATGGAGGAACGGCCCAGATGAGACTTGAACTCCGGTCCTGCCTTGTGAAGACCGGCAGATATTCATGATATTAAAAAGAATAATTAAACCTAAAAAGGCCTAATTTTAGGCTACGATTTCTGGCATTAACTCAAGAGTATTTAGTCTTCAAATTGTTGGACTCCATGAGCTCAGCTATCCAAAGCTTTCTGATCTAAGAAGGCGGGTAGCATTTGATAACAGTCAATGCGTGTTACAAATTGTACCATGGGACAGAACGTCAGAAGATGTTGCATTTTTTAGCCATTTTCGAGACCAAAACAGTTAAAGAACACAAAATTGTATCACACTTTATATTTTGGGGATTTTTTAAAGTGTTTTTCTTCCAAACTTTTCAAAACTCTTTCAATTAAACTGTCTATTCAACCTCTAAAAACCTCTATTAAAATAAATACCTCAAGAAAAAATGTAATGGTTACTGTTTGCTTAACAAAGATGCCACAATCACTGTAAAACCCCTAAGCCAACAAGTCACCCAATGAGGCAACGATCGACCACCGCTGATGATTCTTTATGATCGATTTTCAAATCAACCGTTTGGCAAACGATTCGATTGCGATCGGTACAGGCTGCTATTCGAACGGAACTGCGGAAGCGGGATATGTATGGCGACGCCATGTTTGCATTACAAACAATGCCGTAATCTAAATAGTACTTCCCCCCTCCGTTTCCACGCCGCTCCTTACCACAACCCCACAACCCGTCAAACGTTTTCACGGTGTCGATCGTGCACGGTTGACGGGATGTGAACCGTGAGATAGGTTATATTTTTAGTGCCAGAACACACCCGCAATTCGCGTCGATAAATGGCAACGAAACTCACCGTTCGGGGTAGGATAAAGCATACATGTATCCACACACCAACACCGACCCAGACTCCCCACAGAGTCGTAGAAGTTGAATGAAAAATTTAATGGAAATTGTTTCGCTCTTTTCGCGCACTGTGCCTCCGTGCTTTTCCACATCTCAAACATTGTACGGCGGAGCAATTTATCAATTCGAGGTGTTTCGGAAGGGCGCGTAAGGGGAGTTGTGGGGAGGGGTGGTTTGAGGTGAAGGGAGAATTTATTTCGCATCTGGTTCTCTGTGTTATAGTCATTTCAATCTGTGGAGCGGTGGAAATTCTCGGTATTTGGGCGAAAAAACAGCGCTCGCTCACATAGTAGCGTTACGCTTTTTCTGAAGCATAAAATTAGTGTCTGGATATTGAAATCCAATGTTTACGACGTGCTAATGCTATAAAATTCACAAACTCAAACCATTTGGAAGCGATCGTACAAAAACCGTGTCCACCATTTTGTGCATTTGATAGAGCTCTTTTTCTGAACATCGCCAAGACATCGTTAGACATACTGTCTTTGTCTTCTGTCGCTGTTGACGAGCGCTGAAACTACACTCAAAAAAATACTCCTCGAGTGTGTGTACGTGCGCGAAGATGCACGGGTCGTGTGCCCAAATAGACAACCGACCGCTAGATCACCGATCACCATCTGGTCGTTTGAAGTTGGATGCCGAAAAATAATACCTCAGGCACCAGTGTGTGGGTGGTAATTTAACTATCCTCACTTCACGCCACTGCTTCCTTACCAGCTCTTGTACGAGCTCATCTTCATCAACCCACAACAGTACGGATCGTTGTCGAGAGTTTATCTTTGGCTTCGCTGCACGGTTGCTGCGGTGCAACCTCTCCTTCCGAAGTCCGTTGACCGGTAGTTGGCAACAGTTCTGCGTTTGAATTTGACCACACGGCGGCCATTGCCAAGGCAAGCCACACGTAGCCACGCGCGCATCCTCGTGGCGAGTGCATTTTTTAATCGCAGTTTTGCATCGCTTACAGTGATGAGAATAAATGTATGTTTGGTTGGGTTGGAAATTTAGGAAAATACGAAAATGATGCCTAACCACCACTTCTGTCAAGGATTCCCAGAAATTGCAGACCAAAACCTCTTAAGATTTCGAAAGGATATTAAAAAGATCTTCTTCTTCTTTCTTGGCGTTTCGACCTCTTTGGTCATGCCTGTCATTCTTGGCCTACTAGACTTATTGTTACCGCATAGTTGGATAGTCAGTCCTTACTATGGAGGAACGGCCCAGATGAGACTTGAACTCCGGTCCTGCCTTGTGAAGACCGGCAGATATTCATGATATTAAAAAGAATAATTAAACCTAAAAAGGCCTAATTTTAGGCTACGATTTCTGGCATTAACTCAAGAGTATTTAGTCTTCAAATTGTTGGACTCCATGAGCTCAGCTATCCAAAGCTTTCTGATGTAAGAAAGCGGATAGCATTTGATAACAGTCAATGCGTGTTAGAAGTTGTACCATGGGACAGAACGTTAGAAGATGTTGCATTTTTCAGCCATTTTCAAGACCAAAACAGTTAAAGAACACAAAATTGTATCACACTTTATATTTTGGGGATTTTTGAAAGTGTTTTTCTTCCAAACTTTTCAAAACTCTTTCAATTAAACTGTCTATTCAACCTCTAAAAACCTCTATTAAAATAAATTCCTCAAAAAAAAAATGTAATGGTAACTGTTTGCTTAACAAAGATGCCACAATCACTGTAAAATCCCTAAGCCAACAAGTCACCCAATGAGGCAACGATCGACCACCGCTGATGATTCTTTATGATCGATTTTCAAATCAACCGTTTGGCAAACGATTCGATTGCGATCGGTACAGGCTCCTATTCGAACGGAACTGCGGAAGCGGGATATGTATGGCGACGCCATGTTTGCATTACAAACAATGCCGTAATCTAAATAGTACTTCCCCCCCTCCGTTTCCTCGCCGCTCCTTACCACAACCCCACAACCCGTCAAACGTTTTCACGGTGTCGATCGTGCACGGTTGGCGGGATGTGAACCGTGAGATAGGTTATATTTTTAGTGCCAGAACACACCCGCAATTCGCGTCGATAAATGGCAACGAAACTCACCGTTCGGGGTAGGATAAAGCATACATGTATCCACACACCAACACCGACCCAGACTCCCCACAGAGTCGTAGAAGTTGAATGAAAAATTTAATGGAAATTGTTTCGCTCTTTTCGCGCACTGTGCCTCCGTGCTTTTCCACATCTCAAACATTGTACGGCGGAGCAATTTATCAATTCGAGGTGTTTCGGAAGGGCGCGTAAGGGGAGTTGTGGGGAGGGGTGGTTTGAGGTGAAGGGAGAATTTATTTCGCATCTGGTTCTCTGTGTTATAGTCATTTCAATCTGTGGAGCGGTGGAAATTCTCGGTATTTGGGCGAAAAAACAGCGCTCGCTCACATATACGCACGTTCGGTTGGCAATCCATCATTTGTGGCATAAATGATCCATAGCAAGAGCAGCAACCCCTTCGTCGGATGGTAGGGGAGGGATTGGGGGAGTGGTGTGGAGGCGGGGTTGTTTGGGTGGTGTGTTTATGATACGATAGCTATGGTACAGTGCGCAATACAAACGGTAGCTGCGCGCGATCGAGTCGAGGTTTTAATCCGTTGCGATTCAGTCGTAATTTTATTGACATAACTGTAGAGCAGCTCTACGCCTTCAAACACACAGGACAAATAAATAGGAAAACCGATAATTTATGCATTCGTTCAAATGCAAACAGGAAAAATGTGTGTTACAATGTAAGTGACTGTTGATTTTCAAAAACATCTACTAATTTAAGACCAAATCCATAAAACACAACTCAGTTTGAAATCAACAGACCGGACATCAATCTTTATTCCGCTTTTGTTTCAAGTTTCTCTTGCCTGTGTGTTATTTACCCTTTTTTTTTGTTTGATGACTTTTTCTAAATTTAGATAGACAGATAAACAGCCAAACAAATCCTTTGGCGCGTATCTAATCTTATGCCATCGTCCGCGATTGCACTGTCCGCGATCGTCAATTTTTGGTCGTCGCTTTCCCCCAACTGCGTTGACAGATGTGTCGTTTGGTGATGGCGTTGCATGCCACAATCAGCATCCAAATTAGATCGATGCAATTTCATAAGAGATTTTATAATAGATTCTGGTGAGATTCGTGTGTGTGTGTTGCAATGAGGCGAAGATCGAATGTGCTTCGATCTGTTGGATGTGTGTGCGCCGATGGAGCAGCCTGGTACTTGATGTATTTAGGGGGAATTTTTGGTTAAATGTTTGGTCATTTACAGGATTGTTTAGATGATTACACTGCTTTAATAACACTATAAATAAAGACAAAACAAGGAAGAAGAATACATGTCATCATATTTAAGACAATATTCTCAGATGATATCACAATAACAGCACATGATTTCACACAGTCAGTACGGTTACTTTACAGAAGTAAGTGATTAGCGTGTACAGAAGTTGGTTGAAATTGGTTCTGTTACAACTATTTAAAATGCACAGATATTGGACGAGTATGACTGAATGACAAACATATTCACTGTGATATTATGTGCAATATTTGTGATATAATCTGGTACCGTTCTCTTAAATGTGATATAATTACTTATTCATCTGATGCGGTTCTTCTATTCTTTGGTGTTGTTGTCTAAGATGTGCTATTATTTAAAATTCATCAAGAAAACCTTTGTTATGTCTCTTATTTACTTATCAGGCTGTGGCGAATGTGGCCTGTCCCGACTATACTCGATAGGTAGCTCACGGTCTAGAGCCATCGTCTGGCAGTCGAATATCCTGGCCTTTTTGATGGACACATCAACGCCATCACTGAATCTCAGTTTGGATCTATCACGTATCCTTTGTCCGTATGGACGACCTAAAAAGACTTAACGGACTAAGTCGTCCGGTGTTACTCTCATGACATGACCATCCGACCTGGCGATTCTGATTTGCTTCTCGATATCGAGATCACCGTCCTCACATACTGGGCGAAAAATCCTTCTGAGTATCCTCAATTCTCAAAGGAGGCTGGAAGGTATTCGTCAGTTTATGTACAAAGTCCATGTCGCAGAGGCGTATATACTGGAACTTCGTTTTTGTTGGATACACAGTGACCTATACATCTGCTACTAGATATAATAGATTTATTCAATCTATTTGTATTCCATACTAATCCAATCCTAATAATTCCATACTTCAATCTATTTGTATTCCATACCGGGCGGCCCGGTGGTGATGCGACAGCGACGCCGGTCTTCACACGGCAGGACCGGGGTTCAAGTCTCATCTGGGCCGTTCCCCCATAGTGAGGATTGACTAACCAACTATGCGGTATCAATTAGTCTAGAAAGCCAGAAATGGCAGGCATGACCTAAGAGGTCGTTAGGCCAAGAAAGAAGACTAAGATAAAGGGATTACATTTCTCTGTTTCCTTGGAATAAATAAGAAAATTCAAATTGAATTGCCATAAAACAGTGAAAAATCCCTGCCTGAGTCATTTCGTGGTTATTTACGTACAACAAATGTTATTAGAGAAAATGCATCGCTCCACTGTATGCAATTCACTAAGATCAAACAAAATGTTTTGCGGTCATGTGTGGGTTTAGCACAAAGCAAACATTTTCCTTCATGCATGATCGCATCTAAGATCAAATAATATTTTTATAATGTCCTAAACCAACGCAGTAGTTATTTTTGCTGCATATTTGCAAGCGCCACAAGCGTGTTTTTTGAAGTATTGAACCTGTTCATTCTACTCGTAACACTCGTGTTCCCGTGGTGTAACAAAACCATTCCTCATCATATGTATTCGAATGTTTTTCTTTCTCTGTAGCTTCAAGTTTGAAAATCTGGACCGACACACGAAACCCAACGTCGGCTCAAACCCTAAGGTCGGTAAGGTCAAAGCGAACAGTCATTTTTCTTACATTTTCCCCCCATCGGCTTTCTTTTTATGTGCCGGAACGGTGAAAATAAACGAAACAATAATTAAATCTCCGTGTTGCTCTTGAGTTTATGGGCTTTTCTTTTGCTTTTTGCTGGTGTTTTTTTGCATACGAAACGAGATCGGTATGGTGTGCATTTGGACGCGCATTTGCCTCAAATCTTTCATGCCATTCGAACGAGACTGCTGCAACCAAAGCCAAAACCTGTGCAACTGCCTGTACCGTGCTCCGGGAAGTTGCAGTGCGGTCGTTGCTTTCGGCTTTAGAGACCGGAGTCGCTCACCGGTATATTAAGATCAGGGTTTTCGGTAACGATTGTGGTCTCTCGGTTGTGTCTTTCGTGGCGTTTAAAAATAGGTTCGATCCACCGGGAAGGAATCCGGTTGTGAGGATACGCACCACCGGGACGTACCGTTCGTACGTAATGCGTTGGATGCGTTGCAGCAATCTGTCCACCCGCTTTTTGTTGGTTGATGTGAAGAAGATAAATTTGCTTAAGATATTAACTTTCTGTCTTCAGAGATCCAGAACGTCTCTAAACCTACCCGGCAACGGTGTGTGGAGTCGGTGCATTTGCCTCGGTGCAGCTGCAGTTGCAGTTAATCGGCAGCCAACACCCGCCTAAATATAAACATCGTCCGTTCGGATGATACAACCGGGCTTCCACATAGACGCCCGGGGCCAAACTGTCACCCGTAATAAACGTCTCGATGTCCGTGATGTAGCCGGCGAACCCGGACGATCATCCACGGCAGAGTCCGTGGATTTTGTCACAGTGCACGGTTGGTAATAGTGCATCAGCAGCACGGATGGCAATGATTTATAAGGCGTTGCCGGGTATTGGTGGTGCGAGTCTTTTTATAGAAGCGACGAGCTAGAACATGCAGCTGTGTGCGGTATGTACGTTGGAAACTGAACGCCAAACACAGCCGAAAGAGGAGACAACACCACACCAGACTCGTGCTCTCGAGTGCAGCCGCAGACGTTCTCATGATCACCCACTAAATCGCTTTGATAGGATCGGGTCATAGCAACAACGGCAATTGTTGCTAATAGTTTTCAAGAGCAGCCAAAAGTTATTCGTCCAAAAAGAAAGCCCCCATTTTGATACACCAAAAACATTGTTGCCGTTCGGAAATGGACGGTGGAAATCGTTGGAAGTGTTGCCAAGAATGGTTTTTGTTTCTCCCTTTCTCTCATTAATGGAATACATCCAAAGATGGCCTTTTCAGTGTGATGGTATACAGTCGAACACGTGGTGTCTTGTCCAAGATTTTGACAGTTAGGGGTAGCAGTTTATGTGTTTCAAATTTCTCAGGAAACAAATGACATTTAGACATCGAGTATGTTGAATAAGAGCAAGTTAATCTCGTGGTTTATCCCGCACAACATCTAAGGACACAAAGGACCAATCCCACGTGTTCTCCTACCCAAAACAAAAGAACGGACTCAAGTTTATCGTAACCACAATACACTTGCATTATATTTCACCTTCTAGAATTCATCTACACGAGATTAACGAACAGTTGCGGCCAAACATCGGCGAACAGGTGAAATAATTTAGCAGCTCATCAGCATTATGCGCCTGAACGCAAGCAACATCCCCAACAAACCCCGCACTCGCTATCCATCCGCTAGAATTCACCTTCAACAGGACATCAGCAAAGCAAAGCCACTAAACTTGGTCTAGTGTCTAAAGCGTTTCTATATTTCGAGGTTACCTGTCGGCCGAAAGGGACGATGGAGACACAGTTGGGGCGGTAACGGTACCGGCGGCCGCACCACGACCACCTTCGCCCTGCAGAAAGTCCATGGTAGAATTTTTAACATCAACCTTTGGCTTCTGGCCCGGTTTGTTGTTGGTGGCCGGTTTCTGCTGCTCGACAATGATGAAGCTATCCTCGTTGTTGGATGGTAGAACTGGGGCTTCACTTGTTGGGGAAGTTGCCGCTGGTTTTGGAGGTGTCGGTGTCGGTAGTTCCTTCTTTTCCTTCACAAGTCTAGCTGGAGCTGGTGCTGGAGCGGGAGTTGAGGATGGTACGGAAATCGGTTCTTTGGGAGCTGGAGCAGGTGTTGCTGGAGTTGCTACAGGTTCGGGTTTCGGAAGCTCTTTCGGTTTAACTTCCTCCACTACCGGTGGTGAAGGTTTGGGAAGTGTTGGGGCAGGCTCCGGCACTTTGATAGGTTCGGCTGGTGGGGCAGGCTTTGTGGGGGCCGGTACAACGGGAGCCGGTTTGCTTACGGACACCGGAACGGATGGAGTTTCGGGTGTCTTTGGTGGTTCCGGCTTGGGGACTGCGGGCTTAACCGGTTCTACTACCGGCGGTCGTGCTGGTGGCTGTACGGGCTTCTGTTCTGGGGCAGGTTTCGTCGGTTCTACCGGAGCAGGCTTTTCCGACGGCTTTGTTTCGGGTACTTTCGGCTTCGGTTCTTCGGAAGGTGTTGTCGATTCTGGTAGCGCTTGTACGTTTCGATTTTTACCAGTGAAAAACGCAAAAATTCTATCCAGTATAGGAATGCGTTTTCTGTAATGGGTAAAAAATTATAAAAAAGAAGAAAGAAAAAAATAATAAGAAATAAGAAGGTAGAGCTCAAAAAACAAAAAAAAAACAAACGAAACAAAATAAGGAAAAAGATTACGAAAAAGTTATGTTAAAAAAACAGACTAATAAAACAATGATAATGGACATGAAAACAAACAACAAATATCCTAAACTTAACACTAAATTAAACAAAAATGAACATCGCTAAGAAAACTATGAGGAACAAATTAAAACAAAAAAGCATTAACAACTGACGATGGCGCGCTGTCAGTAAAACACCAATCGAATACAAGCGAAGCATTGCACTCTGATTTAAAGCTGATCCAATTTGCGCCTGAAGAGCTCTGAAGCGTTTCTGGTACCTAGGAATTCGCATTAATTGCACCAAACCTTGGCAATTGCTTGGCCAACATGTGTTCTAGTCGCGTTCTCGTCCCTATATCATTACTGTCAGCTGTACATGTTTTTGTGTCACCGTGCATCAGCATTCTTCTGCTGCTCTTCCGTACGTGCTAATTCAATTGTCGTGTCTCGTATTGTATTGACGTTCCGTTTTGGCATCGGATTTTATTTGAGCTGGTAGACGGAGGAGTGGCAAATGGTTGCAGTGGCGTTGACAAAAAAAAAAACATCCGCAATTTCATCAGCTCTCCCACACATCACCATTAGTACCACGAATCTAAAGTGATAATCGCATCAAAAGTCAGTTCCGTTCGGTAAGGTGTGACATCAGCTTTCCCTGCAGTTTCGTCCTCTACGTTATACACATCTTCGCGTCATACGTTCATCGACCGATAAGATATCGGGTATGGCTAGAGCGACGTCTATTCGTCATTCGTGTTTGGCCGGTAGAGGCCGGTGTACGTGCCAATTGCTCGGGCGATACTTCCAGAACGTGTCACCTGCAAAAATGCTCTAGCAACAGCAGTGCCGCCACACACCTACACGAATCGCCAGAGCGGAAAATGAGCTGACAAGTGTCATGATATCAGTTCCTGTTTCGCTTTCGAAAGGTTGTTGCAATATGCGTCTCTTTGGGGCGTCCTGTTGCAGCGACGGTTTATCTACTTTATCAACACCGGTGATTATTTTCGTACCCCAAAAGAGTGCGGGAAGCAAACTGCACAAACCTTTTTTAATTATTACCATTGCACTGATAGCAACACTGTGTGTTGTGTGTGTCTGTAGGGTGTGTAATGGTAGTTGATTTACAACCCCCATTACTCATACAGACTTAAGAGGACGTATATACAGCTGTTGATGGAGGAACAAACGACCCGGGTGTGTGATGTCTGAGAAGAAACTGTGCGACTGTACTAACACTTTGGGCAAACGAAATAACTTGACGCTATTTGGTGCCGCTAGACCTAATGGAGGTTAGGGCTTTGTTTTTGAAGGGTAAATTTTGAAGTAATTGGCATTTTGTTCCCGTTTTAAGTACACACCAGGCCACACGGTGACATTATTTTGTTTACGAAATGCTACATTGTTTAGGGTAATGATCTCACTTTTGCTATCTTATCTTCGGAGTTGCAAGTGGATTATTCGATTAACTGAGATTTTGATTATTCCAGATATGGAAGTTAAAGTTACTGTTGGTCGTTTGTCACCCTTGCTATGGGTAAGACCGACAAGACGTGCAAGATCAAGACTTCTTTATAAGTGCATAGGTGATCTTTAGCTTATGAGAGGATGTCGTGCAATATTAGTAGTCATATCAATAACAAGAGTGGGCGTGAGAATGTAATAGTTTTTTTGCGTATAAATTATTAAGTATAGTTTATTTCGACTTCTTCAGTTCTCCATGTATCCGAACGGTGGACTTATCATTGAGCTGCGGTTAACAAAAGTGTAACAAGGTGTATTGAAAATAGAGGACGAATATTAATATATGTCATCTGTCAATAACACTATCTGTACCAAAATAGCGGTAGCATAGTCTAACCACAATAAGTTATACCAGCAGAACAATTATAGAACAATCACTTTTAGGTAATTATTTTGTTTAAAAAATGATAAGGCTCCACGTATTTGCATGTCAAAGTAGTATAGATGCAACGGCAGTACTAGCTTCAGGTGCAACTCAATCGTCAGTGCAGACTATGAGAATGTGGGCCAATGTGTGAAGTTGACATTAATTCCTGTCGATCATATGTCAATCGAACGCTGTTACTTGTCAGTGGTAAAAAGCATGAATTGATTATTAATAATATTAGTTGTACGCGCCTACAGGTATGCATCACGTGTGTCAAAACTATCTGTTAACACTCTGTTGGTTATCCGATGTTAATTGAAATTGTAATTGGATAGTTTGAGCTGCTGTTAGACATCTAATCTTTAAAAATGGATTAATATAGTCTAAAGCAATACAGTCTATAGAAATATTCAAGTTCAAAATAGTCACATATTAAACTAACTGAGCCTGGATTACTACAAAAGAAAATCCCATTTTAAGATGCAAATTATTTTGATACCTTCAACCTTGCAAACAGACAGAGTTATGCCTTACAAAAAGATCGTGTAGCGAGGAGATTAAACCTACAAAAACACATCTAACCAAACAAACGTCACTAAGAGAACGGGGTCTAACAGAGAGGCTGGGGGCATATTTTTCGCAACACTTGAGCCGGTTTCTATTACCACCGACGCCAACTTCGTTACGCCATTTTCACTTCTCTTGACATTGAACTTGAGAAATGGGCGAAAATAATGCAAATCGAGTGTTGGTCGGTGTTTGTTTTCCACTTTCGAAAAATTATCTACCGTAGCAAGAGGATCAAGCAGGGCAGATGTAGCGAATGTGTTTTCCGTACCGCAAGACAACGTCCATCGGCCATCCGAGGACATTGAAGTTTTGTTTTTGTGTGGCAGCGTCAGTAGCAAATAATTCGAGTCAAAAATATTGCCATTACTTTTCTTGCGGGTGTTTGTTTACGTTTGGGCTGAGTAAGATAATATAAGAGGTTTCATGGTTTCATTTGTTACGATTGAAAATATTTTGTCCAATTTATTGCACTTAAACATTTGTTTTTGTATTGAAAGAAGAACGTATTTCATATTTCACAAAACGCGTACAACGATCGTGTTAAAAGAAGAGGCAAACAGCTGACAACATGACAACACCGACCAGATGACCGATCATCACTCGACAGTGCGCCATTTTGCGACCCCGGACGCACATCTGTCCGTGCAAAAGTTACCTTGACATTCGCACGGGGCCTGTAAGGACATGTTCATGCCGTTTCCCACTGCCATACAATACGGCTACGGTCAACGTGTGGCGTCTTTTGAAAGGAGATAGGTACCGGTGTTTCTGCTTTCGCTGTCCTCTCGCTGTGTCTCACTGTCCGGGACAAACCCCCTGCAAGCGAACCGCAACCGGCCCGGAGAGGAAATTCTTTTAGGAAAGATTTTAAAAATAACAATCCCGGTCCCAGCCCTGCGCGGTTTCGGGCGGCACACGACGGGTGCGAATTCGTACGTCAGACACACCCGTTGGGCGGCATTACGCGCTACATCCGGTGCGTGTTATATAATGGTGTTGTTTGTTCTCCTCGCTCCTACCAAGTATATTTTCGAGTTTTTCTTTCCTCTGTTCCGATGTCGTTTGCAAATGGGGTTTCGCTACGTTTTTACGGGGTTTTCCATTTGCTCGCGAAGGTGGTGCGCTCTGTTTGTGTGTCGACAAAATTAAGCTAATTAATTAGGACTGCTTGAAAATTCAGGCAAAAACAATCGTACACTTCGTTTCTGACATACTGCTTGTTGGGTTTTTGTGTTCGCCGCATATGTTTTATGCGTTTTTTGGAATGGTTTTAGTTATGCATATCGCTTAGTTAATGTATTCATACCAACAGTGAAATAGAATATCTTCTATAAGACGTTATCAGTGTGGTTGGTTTTTCCGTGATAGTATTTTGCTCCTATACAAGTGTCTCACTGATAAAAAGGAGTTTCACTAATACATTGAACTAAACAGGGAGGATTTTCTTGCTTTATACAAGCTACACCTCCTTTACTTATATGCTATTCAAGTATCCAAATAAAAAACTATTGGTAGTAGCATTTTATTTCCGTGTACACAAAACACAGAGCGATGAAGCTTTATTTATCTATTTCAAAGCGTTGATTGTTGAATTATTTAGAGAGGTTAAATTGCTTTTCAAAGAAAGTTTTATATTTCAATTGAAAATTGATTGAATTTCTTTATTTCATAATTATAGTTATAATTCTTTTGATCGAATCTGCGAGTAATATTCTTCAACAGAAAACTAACCCTTGGATGGTGCATTGTACCATGTACCGCAAATTGCATACTTTACGGGGCTTAAGCTTCACCGTACCGAATGCAAGCTTTCATGCAATCACGCAAAGCTTACTGCGATCTCTGTGCAATTGTCAGAGAGAGTGATCGCAGCACAACACTCTCGGGGTTTTTTTTAATGTACTTGTTGCACATGCGCTTTACTGCACTTTGGTTGCGTTAATCTGGTCGATGACAAATCGGGCCGATGAATCAAACATGAATCAGAGTACGAAAGGGAAAAGCACACACAAACACACGCGCTTCACCGAAGCGCCACCTTCGAGGCTAACAGTGATCGTACTGAATGGGGGCTACGCTCTCGAATCAATTGTCGATCGGTAATGATTATCTATTTTCAGCAGTGACACTGTGTCACCATGTTCGGACAATCGGTGCCATGTGCCTGTGTGAAGCTCGCTGTTGCAGCAGCGTACTTGGAGCGCATGCAAGCTGCGTTTTTTTGGAGTTGGAGGAGCATTGTATATGCAGCAAATTATCTATTTGTTTATGTTACACTTATAAGCGAGATTTAAATGAACGCTCTTGCGCTACTCACCTCAGCTCGTCCATCGCTAACGAGAAGTACCAAAGGGCAAACATGGTTGCTGTTATGGGTATGAGCGCGTACTTGAAGAAGAACGATTTTCTGTAAATGGGAGGAATAGAGAAAAACGCACATGGTTCATTAGTACACATGGTTACTGGGGTATCGGTACGGAAAACCGGTCGAGAATTTGGTTGGATGCTGGTGAATCAGTTGTTAATTGCACTGCGGATCGTGACGTGTGGTGACAAAAATGTCACTGTGTGTGCTATTGGTAGCTACGCCATACAGCGCGTTATGTCCGTGTTGAGTCAGTGGCGCACGTGACACGTTCGTGGTGACGATTTACGATATGTGTGTGTGTAGGGGTAACCTTCAAATACAGCTTCCAAAAATGTATGATTC
Source organism: Anopheles maculatus (assembly GCA_002091835.1). Taxonomy (NCBI): domain Eukaryota; kingdom Metazoa; phylum Arthropoda; class Insecta; order Diptera; family Culicidae; genus Anopheles; species Anopheles maculatus. The sequence goes on along the minus strand of KZ062527.1, from coordinate 9,084 downwards.
TTAAGAGCAACCGAAGAAAAATATTGTTTACTACACGCTTTTTCTCCTCTTTTGATTCGTTTACTAATTTTGGTTTAATTATTCCTAATTGATTATAACCTTATATTGTTTTTTTTTGTATTAAGTTATCGATGTATTGTAATTTCTTTTATTTTTAATATTTTATACAGTCCATAACTTTACTATAATAGTTTTATTTTTTTAAATTAAATGTCAAAACTGGAAGAAATAGATAACAACGTGGGGTAATTAATAAAATTCTTCCTATCATTGTTTTCACACATTTCTACATAATTTTTTGTGAGAATGTTTGTTCATTATTCAAACAAAAACATAATTTCGAACGTTGTTTATATATTCGTTTTAAAATATAAAAATTTTAAAGTATAATCATGCTTTATGGATATTTAATGTTAACTAATTGTTCAAATAATATATAAATATCTGATCCAACACCCTTAAGATGTAGAAAAAAAATATTAAGCGAAGAATAAAATAAATATACGGTGTAGGACAAAAAAAAACAAAATTTTGTTAAAGTTTAAAAGCGATATTATAGAACAGATATTGAACAGTTTAACAGAAACAGTTGATCAATGTTTTATATTTAATTGCTTTCAGGCTTTTGATTCTTAGTGTTCTTATAATAACGTTAAGCACTGTAAGAAAACAGTTAAACTAATTGTATATTATATTTTGAACCCAAAACCTATTCCTTACATAAATCAGGCGCTTTAATAATTTTTGTTTCTATAAATATTTTTGTTTTCTTTACTACTGTCAGACTACTGCCTTTATGGAAATGTTCTGGTGACGCTTAGTCTACACCGAGACTTCCTATTTTGTTTATGCTGTGAGTGCTTATTTGCCAATGCATTTCGAATCGCTTCGGGTCCGACACAAGCAAACGTACAATTGCCGGTACCAACCCTCTGTGTGTGTGTGTGTGGTGAGCGTAACAACAGAAGGGCGCCGTCTCGTCTTACGAAAAATCATATTTACTACTAAAAAACAATCAGGTTGGCACCCAAGGAGCGTCCTTTTTTCCCGTGTCGGTTGAAAAACGCTACCAACACTATTACAAAATACCTGCCCTCGGAGGACTATCGATTTTGTCCGCTGCGTGACATTATTTTTCCCCCCGGTTTTTTTAACGTTGTTCCGATCGTTTGCTGTGCCAAGATGGATAGTCCATTTTAAAGTTGCATAACGATGATTCTGGATTGAGTTTTAATTGGTTTCAAGAGCATCCAGTTGCACTTTGGTCATGCATTACAGTGTTACGCTTGGGCGATCTCTCACGTTCACCTTCCGAGAGTTCCGTATTTATACATTCAAGTGGTTCATATGTTCTCTGGCGTTTTTGGTGGTGTATCAACCCATCGCTTCGATTCCGCCCTGACAGTGGAGTTATTGACTCAGAACGCGATACAAATAATGTCGTGCCCTGTGCACACACGCGCCCCACAACCGTGTCATGATCTATTTTCAGGAACAAGCACCAACAAACCCCCCCAATGAAATGGTTTGCACGTTGTTCGTTGTTTGCAAATCAGTGAAAACTGGTCCACACCGGAGAAAAAGGCACTTTTATTTTGGTGTGTGTGTTTTGGACATTGACGAAACGTAACACTGGTAGAAAGAGGGCAAAACGGAGCAATACAAAAATCGGGTCAGTCAGTCGAACGTAACGGGGGAGCACGTTTTTCACGAACCGTATAACCGTGAGAGAGGAGAGATTTTGAAAATTAATTTTCATACAACTCACAGCGCACCACAGAGCTAACAGCTTTCTCTAACTAGCAGATGATACAGATAGGCGCATGTAACTGTTTTAAAAAAGGTTGTAAATGTTCCGTACGTTTAACACCGTCACCCCCCGGAACCCAACGTTCACCCGTAACGCGATGACGTAACTGTCAGTAAAGGCCCCACCATGAAGGTGGGGTTCCGTTCTCATGGAAAAAGGATGTACATCTGACTCACTGACACAGAAGAGACAATTGAATAACAATTTTCACAATCGAACCACTCGGCAATAGCTTCACAAACACGTACACACTTCCGGAAGCTCCGGAAATTCAGATATTCACTTGTGATGCAAAAATGGGGTAATCGCTTGGTGCACCCTTTTCGCACAGAGTTCCACAGTGGCCTAGTTACTTACATTTCTTGCACACGAATCTTGAACGCACGTATTCGTATTCCTGTCGCCCCGATATACAGCAAACTGCACGTAGCGGTAGCTCGGGACGCTGCCGAGAAAGATGTCAACTTGCTGTACCGTCGACTCGAGTATCGGAATCGGTTCTGTGTATGTCTTGTCTGCCCGGTGTTGTCACTTGACGCGCGCGAGATGATGCTGAATGGGTGTACAGGGCAGTGTAGCGGTGTACCGATTTTTATGTGCAAATGTTCACGACTGCACAACAGCACCAGCAAAGACACGCGAAGATGACTTGGGTTAGATTGTTTATACCCCGTGTGTGTACCGAGATATACAGCACGGGTTGTGGTTTGGTAGTAGTATCGTGTGTTGGTGAGATAGGAGTAACGGAGGGGCACGACAATACTCCGGAGAGTGTGGTGAGTAGTGTTGCGGGAGAAACAGAGAGACCAATGCGAATCGTGAGAGAGTGGAGATTGGACGATGGTCTGGTAAATTGAATAGTCAACTTGAAGTAAAAAATATATAATTTCGTATGACTTAATAAAGAATAGTTTTAAGTGGTGTTACAAATAAAATGACTTTGCTGTGATTTGACATCCTTTTTGCAATAAAATAGCTGACCTTACTGGCACAAATATTGGCATTTAAAGATGGTCATACTGTTTGACCAATGTGGACTTTGTTGTAAAATGTATGTGATGCCTAGATGACTAGCTTTTTCTCGACTTTAGAGATAGAATCATTGGAAAACTACGTTCAATTGGGGTTAGTACAACACATTCTACTGTTTCATCCAAAATCTTCTTCAAAGTCTGGACAGGTGCTCTGATCTAGTGATGGGAAATATGAATCCCTTACCGACTTACCGTTTCTATTTCCATTTCTTCAACTCGTACAATATTTAAATCTATTGAATCTAGATCCGATCGAACGGCAATTGAATCTAGATCCGATCGAATCATATTTGATTCCCAATCCGATTCAATCCCCAACGAATCCTAATCTGATCGAATCCCAATCGAATCTCAAATGAATTCCAATCGAATCTCAAACAAATCCCAATCGAACCCCAATCGGACCCAGTCGGATCGAATCCGTCAAACGGGATCCAATCGATTCGAATCTTTTAAAGCATCGAATCTTCGAATCTTCCGAGTCTCGAATCTCCCAACACTATTCTGATCCTCAAGGATCCAAGATGTGACACAATTCCAGTTTATTTTTTATCAGTTACTGATACATTTTGCGGACCTTAAAAACCTTGTTGGATGGTCTTATTTATTTCTACTTAGGAGAGAGAAGCCATTATAAAATACGAATTAAATATGGCAATGTCAGGTCACATAAATTGATATTGCTATAATTTAATGTATGAAAAATGATGTATCATTACAAATGATATAAAAGACAGTGAATGTTTGTGTGGGGCACTCAGGCACAGAGATTTCACATGAAAAATCATTTAAAATGAGCGATTAAGGACAGTTTTTGTTTGAAACTTCTTACATGCTCATAGACCATCGGCTAACGCGTCGACGGAAAGAAACCGAAACCACACAAACACACTTGTCAACAAGTTTCGCGGTGTGGTTTTCTGGTATTTTTCTCTCAGCGACAAAATTGAGAGCTTTTCATTTGACAGCGCAATCTGTGTGTGTATGTGTTTGTTGTAGTTCCGGAACGTTGCACAAACGCTTGCCGGAATGTTACGATAAGCTGTTTGATTGATTTGCACTTGCACACCACTGGTGAGCAAAGTCCTTTTCGAACGAGATAATAATGAGATAACTTACCTTAATTAACTCCACTTCCTATACTTCAAACTGGACCACTCTTCTGCCTAACAAGCACTTCTCAAGGGTTGGCTCTCTAGTTCTCTCTCTCGTCGGTCTTATAATACATTTAAAGGAACGTGACTAATTCACCACACTTAGTCGTGCTGTACCCTCTTCTCTACCCAAATGGTGCTCCAATGTGCAAGAGAGCACCGGAACAAACATTGAAAGAGCAGACCAATAACGCAATAATGCCGGATTGTACGGGTTACGCTTGGCGTCATGTCGCACACGTGAAACTCTCGTCTGTAAAGTAAGATACGAAATTAAGGAGATGGGAGATAACCTGCTGTCGATGCAAAGAGAGCGACGAATCTCTTTGTTTCGATGATTTTATCAACCCGGCTGCGTACAGTCTGTTGGAAGAAACAAGGTGAGCGAACAGGTTGCGTTTTGTTGCTGCTCACCATGACAACTGTGCTACTCACCACCGCATTCGAACGGCAAATAAAGCTCTCGCGCGCTGTGGTGAGAATATTCACCACAAACGTGCATTTGAATGCAAGAGCACGTGGTTGCGCTACACCATGGAGGCGCCTGGTTTTTACTGATACTGGCAACAGTTCGTTTAGTTCGTCCTGTAGATCAAACATAAATAAATTAAAAATTCCCTTAAAGAGGTACACTTAGTTATTAAAATTCATTTAATAATAAACTTAAATTTATTTAAAAAACGAATATCCACTTTAATAGAAATAAGTTATACTTCAATAAGGTTACTATTAAAAGGTCTGACGATCAGACATTAATAGGACAATCAGTCCATGATAAGGAGTTTAACTCATGATGGGATTTGATAGCGGTTTTGTCATGTCAGAGACGAGAGAATTGGTTCTAAAGACAATATTAGTATGAAGTATTTAGTTTGAAATCGTTATGTACAGTGTACATGTTCAAATTGATTAATAAAAACCATTAAGAGCATTAAATAATTGTCACTTTGAGGTGGTTTCCCCCATCTAAAATATACATCCAGGTATAAATTGGGGAAAACCCAAACTGCTACGATAAAATTTGTCCGGGAAATCCCACATCTGGTAGATCTTTTTAAATGGCCCATTGCATAGCGATAGTACGCAATGTGTGGTACGCATGCGGCCACTCCATTCAAGACAAAGTTCAACCAATCCATGGCACATCATTACAGCAAATAACCCATTATGCTTCTGCGTAATGAATCAGCTGAGTCAATGGGCTCATTCACTGTGCGCTATGGTTTGCGTACGCGCACTTTATTGTTATGATTCGTACCAAGAGTCTGACAGAGCGATAAGCGCCCCCACTCATACACACAAATCGCCATAAATGCGAAAGGCAAACGAATCGTGTCATCGCCGCTTACTTCCCATCTTAACCATCTTGCGGACCAAACGCACCAATTGAACATTTAATTGAAACAGACCACTTCTTCGTAACGTTCTCAATGAAACAAACTGTTTCATCGATCGTTTAAATGAACTCGCTCGTTGGGTGAGAAAGGAACGTCTCGGTGTACGGTGTAGGGAGAAAGTGGTACCGATTTGTGTGGCCGTTTAATTGATTCATTAAATAGCGTCAATTTGTTTCGTCTTCTCGCGTTCTGTGTACCATTCAGAACGCACATGATTCATCTTAGCTCTGGAGCTCTGGTTTGGGGTTTTACCGCGCTATACAAACTTTGACCTAAACCATCTGGAGAGACGGTCTGCTTGTGAGGGTTGTTGTTTTGTTTGTTTGCGCGGACGGTTCACTCTTGCCAGCGCGAACAGTCGTAAATAATCAGCGCATAAGATGGAGACGAGCGATGCTGATAAGAAGCGAGCTGGTACCGACGATCCAACGAAACGAAGACGAATGCTGCGCGGTACACTAAACCTACTGACTTCGTAACTTGAAAGCGAGGTAATAGTAGCAAGTACGTGCTTTTCTGGTTAAAATCTGGCTTTACAATTAGCACCTGCTAAATGGTGTGTGAAGCTGATGCATAGTCACGGCACGGTTGCAAAGGTGATCCACTTCGTTCACGTGTCTTCGATCTGTATCGTCTCATGGGTTGCAAATTTAAGTACCAACGGAGCACTTTAGCACCACAGCACAGGTTACAGGGTTTACCAAAACCGTTTACACCGAACAGAGCAACACTGTCCACATGAATATAACAATTGCAGCAGTTTTGGTAGAACAATAGCTAAATTCGTTAGTTTGGCTGCTGCAGATTACCACAAAGATTTAGCAACTACTATCTCAAATCAAAAGCGACAATTGTTTTGTTCTTGTGGACAGTGTAGCTATAATGGTGCAAAGCTTAATAACTTTTTGGAGCGTTTAGTGTATCACCATACGCTACCATACACGCACAACTTCCCTCCAAAACCCCCCAATCACATCACCATTTGACCTCGTCGGATTCTACTACCAATTGCCTGCCACGGCTCTTGCTAGTCTATGTGCAAACGGGCCCGAAGCCGACCATTGCTGCCGGTAATCTTCTGAATTGACGCGATCGCCTGCTCATTGTGTGATCGGAACTGGACCAAGCAAGACGTCCAGATAGGAAGCTGCCGAGACTTCCAGTGTAGTACCCCGTTTTGTGTAGAATCAGTGTGCAGATTGTTTGTGATAACTGGCTCTACCCGTAACCAGCTAATCCTCTTGTGTGGTGTCTGACACATCTAAACAAAATAAACGATAAGAAGAGCAACCGTTCGTTGCTGGAGATCAGTGAAGCAAAGGATGGCAAAAATGCGGCAACGCATTTGGAACCGTCCGACGATAGTGGTGCTAGCGCTGATAGTGCTGATCGGTGGCTGGTGCAATGTGGTTCTCGGTGTAAGTTGATCGGGGGAAAAGTAAACAATTCATTCTTGCGCGAGATTCTCGCTCCGATTCCCTACGGTGTGTTCCAGAATCTTGTCCACCCTGTTAAAGCTATGGCTTATCAGAGGAGCAAATGTGCTATTGTTGTCGGTGGCGGTGGGATTTCTATACTGACGTAGCCCGTAGTGAATGTTTTCGCTACAAGAGCGCCATGTGACTGTGGGAAGGATGTTTTTGTTCGCTGCTATCATGTTTTCAAAGTTCACCATTCCCACCAACTGGTGTTGATCAGTTAGGATCAGCTGTAAGACAGGAAAACCTGCGATGAGTGGGTCTATGTTGTGACTTTGACCTATAAACTAACTGTCAATTACAGAATTATTTCTACTTTTTACTTAAATTGAATGTTAATTAAAAGATTCCATTAATATCTAATACAACGTGACGCAGCAATGCTTATCACCGTAAAGGACACCCAACGTACGTCCACAGTACGTTCTGCAACGTCTCGTTGCTAATAACCTCGATCCCATTTCTTCCGGTTTCAAGATAGAGAGTACGTTGCGTTGCGAAGACAATGTCATCAGAGATCCGTTTAAGGTCTCGCTCTCTGTGTGTGAGATGGCCTTCTTGTGCTTGTGCTTGCCATTCCAAGAACGTGCCGGAACGTGTTATCAAGTGTGTTACGATGCTATCAAATGCCAGCGCAGTACACTCTGATGCGCAAAATGAATGCTCTGGATGATTCCCTTGTGGCTTTGTGAAGGAATGATTTCAAAGTTGCGATCAATCAATCGATGAAAAAACTGAGTTTTGTCTGATTGTTGTTGTGAGACGGCACATCTTACTCAATATAACGAAATATTGGAGGTTGATATCCACTCCTAAACGTAGAAAGAGCGAGTTAACCCCAAGAGCATTCGTTGCATGATCATGTGCTCTAATGGTGAAGCTCACTTCACTATTACGCTATACTCATCGGGATCTGTCGTCTATTCCCTGGCAGCTTACACAAATTAATCAACCCCTAACGATCGTTCGATTGATAAGCCGTTTCCGAACAACAACTTTGTCTCATCTCATGTATTCCATCTCTCTCTCTAACCCACATGGAACCAACGCCATCCATAGATCTACGATCCGCGAACTGTACAACACAGCAGGCACCATGTACACATGATGCCGGAGATGCACGGCGCTTATAGCCAGGTCAATCATCAACGAGCACACCAAGAACCATCGCCCCAGCAATACGTACAAACGGAACACTACCAGTACGAGCAGCCACAGAAGCAACATCCCTCCCTGATAGGGCCACAGCAGCAGCATGGTCCTTCCGGTCCTCAGTACCAGCCCGGTGTTCCACTCGCACCGTACCCAGCAGATGTCCAACGTTCACCGGCTTATGGACGCGCTCAGGCTTACACACAGCAACCGGCCCTGGTTCCTTTAGCTCCTCGCTTTTCTTACGGCGAAGAAGATCGCTTGATTGGAGAAACGGCTCCAGCCAAGGTTGTACGTCAACCGGTACACGCGCTACTGAAAGACTTCAATGGGTTGGAATGTCCCGAAGGTAAGACGGGACATTTCCCGTACGTAATGGACTGTCGTCAGTTTCTGAGCTGCTGGAAGGGACGCGGTTTCATCTTGAACTGTGCACCGGGAACACTGTTCAATCCGAACACACGCGAATGTGATCATCCATCCAAGGTGTCCTGTTTGCCGGTGCCATCGTTGAACAGTGTCAGTGAACCAGCCAATCGTGCACCACCGAAACTGGCCGCTTATACCGATCAGAGACAGCAGCAACCGCAATCGCAACCACAACGACAGTCATCACCACCACAGCAGCAAGAGCTTAGTTGTCCGCCTGGTGTAATTGGACTTCGCCCACATCCAACCGATTGCCGCAAGTTCCTGAACTGTAACAATGGTGCCCGGTTCGTGCAGGACTGTGGTCCCGGTACGGCATTCAATCCACTCATCCTCACCTGTGACCATCTGCACAATGTCGATTGTGACAAGTCGGAGAATGTGATCGTAGATTACGATCGTCCGTCGGTGCCTGTCGCCCAACACCCGACCTACTATCATCCATCACACATCCCAGCCGGTTCACAGCCAGTTCCAGCAATCGTAAGCCCACAGATTCCTACCCACCAACATCAACACCAGCCTAGCGTAGGTCAGAAACCACTACAACCGTCTTATTATCCATCGCAAGTTCCAGCCGGTTCACAGCCAGCTCAAGGCAACTTTAGACCACAGGTTCCTACGCACCAG
>KZ062526.1:115285-130277 GCA_002091835.1 Anopheles maculatus | reverse complement strand
GCAACTTCCCCCCCCCCCATAACCCGTGACGTCTTTACCGTTCGAAATGAAATGAAACGCAAGCCCATGATCGCACGTTCACTTCCATTTCCACGGGTTGTTCTAACTACACCGTTCTCATGACATCGGGCTGGCCGAAATCACGAACCAAAAACATGGTGCTGAAGTGATGATCTTCGCCCAACTTCTTCCGTCGCGTCTCGCGGGTTCGAGGCTCGTTCAACCTTTCGGGAGGAAATGGTACCCTCCCCAGCGCCAGACGGTATACGCATCATGGCTCGAATGTAATTTGGTGTGTCGATCACTGCCGATATGCCGTACCGAATGGTTTGAACGCGCTTCCAAGAATTGATCCATAATCAAACGCGACGAGAAAACAATTGGTGATCCTATGTTTAAAGAAATTAAAGGTGAAAAGAATAGTTTGGACCCGACCAGAACCAGCTGATGATTCGATACATTTCGGGTTCGACACCCGAAGTTTTGCTCGAATTTCGCTTCTCTGCTTCAAATCCGTTTCGCACGTTAAGCGGATGCTGGATCATCGATTGGATACAGGCAAACACCAACATCATCGGATTTGATTTATGGTCACCGATCGTTTTAATTCAATTGATTATCGCAGACCGTGTCTTAACTTTTTGTTTAGTCGCGGGAAACGAGGAAGACTGTTTTTGTATAGGCGAACGAAAGCAGAAACAAGAATACTGACTGTCGATTTCGGTTCATTAATCTTGCAAACGGATCAATTAACAGGAACAACAGTATCAAACTTGCTCGATGCACAGACTCGTTTTTTTTTGTGGACAATTGTAAAACGAACCGATACGGGAACTTTGTGTTACAAAAAAAATCCTCCAACAAGATTCGAAGCAGTATGTTGACTTGTGAGAACTACGCTGCATGCCTTGTGAAAAACAAATAAGCGGCACTGATGCGTGACTTTTGAGCTCTGGTTTCAATTGTCACGAAACCGGGTGTCACTTTTGATGATGATGCGTTAAGTGGAAATAAATGCTTTAGCATTATGTTACGCTAAGAGTTTGCCCAAACAAAGACGTCACGTAACAGGTCCATCAGAACATCGGAATTGTTTGTTTTTTTACAGCTAAACAAAGTAAACAAAGTGCTGCAACCTGACACATTTTTACACATTACCTTTTCCAGCAGTGACAATTCCTGATACATGTTTCAAAAGTGTGACTAAACAGTGAATTCTGAGTTTTCCATAGCTAGAAAGGACACTTCTAACTACTTAAAACTAGCTTCTCACTACCAAAACGTTTTCAAACATATATAAAATCATTCATCCAAAAGTTGCGCTGTGCGTGACCATCAGCATGTGTTTCTGCTAGCAAATAGCAACAACAACAACCAAATATCCTCCAACTGCTATGCAGTGATTTCCTTGACATGTTGATAAATCGCTTCATTGTCACGCCTTTCCGCAACTTTCGGTCAGGCATACGGCATACAAACATACGGTCGCTATCGTAAAACCGCCGCAACCCGGTCGGATGCTGTCAAACAGTCAAACCTACAGAGTTTTCCGACCCATTCGTTCAGGGGTCGACCGGGAGATGCATTGGTGAAAGTTTCGCCTACCAAGTGGTCCCATGCGTTCGGGACGCCTAGCAGCCACACGCTCGCTCGCTGAAGGGCTCCCCACAATCGATGAACGGGCTCACGTTTCAGTTTGTCTTTTGATTCGTTGCCCTGTCTGCATCCCCGCTGTTTGGATGCGAACGGTTGTGATCGCACATTCCACACTCGCTGCCACGACCGAGAGGAAATATAATAATAATTGACACAACATTAATAATATTATTTTCTAATTTAATCGTCCGTTTCGTGTTGCGCCGGTTGGCAAAGGACCTGCGAGCGGACGACGGTGGGGTACGCGCCTCCGGTGGCTATCCGACTGTCCGGAATTCTTCCGCTTCGCGTGCTAGCTGTGGCAAAGCTGGCAAATCTAGCTGCACTGCGTTTTGACCGGTGCGAGTTCATTCGAGAGTTCGCAATCATATCCGGAAACATTTTGCTCCTTGCTTCCACGGCCTCGGCTGTTCGATTCGCTCTAAAACTGGCTGGCTGGATTAGCTTTCGATTAGTGGCGAAACCCACCACAACCACTGTCACCATTTTTCGATTTCCAGCTAAAAATGCAACATCTCCGTTGATTACTTTGAGAATAGCTGAAGATGAAAATTTATAGCTTTCATCGCGGTGCCGCAAATGTAAACCTCTACCCAATGTTTGACGGTTACAACCGGTAGATGTAGGAAGAGTGAGACCACACCATATGATACGAGTGAGAAAAGTTAACTTTCTGTGCCCGGTTTTCGTTGAACGATACACAGGCGTACAGTCACAGATTGCGTAGGATGATCGATCGTGTCGGGGACAAGCGATGCCCTCGAGCCGCTAGCGACAAATCTAGGTGGGCTGTTGGCGGGTTTCGAGCGAGACTCCTCTCATTAGCTTTCCAGCGCAATCAGACCGACTGAACTATCAGGATGCAGGCACATTAGATGCGTTAGTGTCGGGATTTATCAGCCCCGAGGAGGCGCTTGGTGTCTGTTGCAACTAGCGACACTTGAAATCCAACATCAACGACCACCCGATGGATAGGGATGATCGTTAAGCGCGCTCGCATATCTGTCTGCACTAACGTCGGCCTTTTCAAAGCCCACACCTGAGTCTAGCTAGTGTGTGTGTGTACGTGTGCAGATGGCACGAAATAACAATACCATTACCATTGGATTTTAAGAGCATCGTGGCATCATCCACCGCATAAATCTCGATGCCCTCACATCTACACAAATATCCGTGCATCGTTAAAGGGTGTGCAATTTCCCACCATCGTCGGCAGACGGATCCCTATCATCAACGAATGTACACACACACACACACACAATATAGCAGCATCCGAATGATGAATACTCCGTGCAGCACCGCGTAAAGAGAACGCTTTGAAGGAAACGGTTCAAAAGGTAGTCGCAAATTATTTGCCCATTTTTTTTTTTGCGTGGAATCACCGAGCCGTGCTGTGCAGGGAAATTCTTTTCCCCGTTCTTAATGCCAGGATTTTCTATCATCCTCGTACACAACGGTACCGGTTGATGGTATAGTTTTTTGCACACCTGTTTCGAAACGGAGGAAACGATAATTACTTACCGTCAGTAGATTATTCAGTGCTTTGATTTGAGTATTATGTAACGTTCTAAATTGGAACATAAATCTATTCGGCGGAATGCAGCGGGAGGCTCGTATTAAAAAGCGATCATAAAAGCTTAACTTTTCAACTGTGAAAAGCAGCCATGAATTGATGGTGCTCATTCTTTCCGTTCGCCATTATCCTGCCTATTCAACGAAGCTTAGTTATCAACCCCGCGCGCATAGTAGGTGGGACCGTACGTATGGGTGAACTTTTGACCTGCTTACGGATGCCAAACGTTAGTTGCGTTCTTGCTGCATACGGTAGCCCAAACGCACGGCAGGTCTCGTTACAGGTCTCTCTGGAGAGACTCCCTGTTCCCTGTACGGTGACGGTAAAGAAAAATCGTTTTGCCGCGTCCCAACAGTCCCGGTGTTAAGAGATTTCCTTCGTCGGCGTCTGCCGGTGTTTGGCATACAGCAACGAACCCTCGGTTACTGTCTAATGGTTGGTGTGCACGGTACGCGGTCTCTCACTTTCAAGTTCACCGAGCGCGGTCACTTTCGCGCGTAATGCTACACCGTGAAAATTGCACATCGACCGGCGGGACACGACCGGCCCCGGTAAGGAATAGGTATTGAACACCGAAAGTAAACACGCGCGAAACAAGCGGCCGTTGCGCATTCGTATTTGCATATATGCAAACATGCTGGGTGCCACAGCATTCGATGGTTGGTACGCGTAAAAAAAAACACCATCGGAGGAAACGGGTCGATACGGGTGGAGGAGAATTGTAAATGGTTTGCATGCATCTCTTTTAAGGTTGACGGGTTCGATCGAAGCTGGGCGCAGTGTTTGCGTACATGTTACATTTTATGTCGCATTTGCGGCTAAAAACAATGGTGCCTTCGCGGCTGGATGCGTCCGTACGGGATGCATTTGAACCATTTTTTTTTACTTCTCCCAACCACATTTCCCACCGACTGTTCTCCTGAACCGAAAAATGGGCTGCCCGTTGCAGTTATGCTTACTTCCGGGCCTTCACGACCATTGCACGTGCGCGCACGACAAACGCAAAGCCTCTCGGCTGGAAGGGGGCTTGAGGATGTCAGAAAAATTAGTAAACTTTCTCGCAAACGGACCGCACAAACAAACAAAAAAAAAAACAAAACCCGGCCTAAATGGTGTACCGTTCTCAACACACGCGCGCGCACCCGACATTTAAAACAGTTGCACGGTTGCAGGTACTGTCAACACTGCAGCACCGTTTGCAGCCCGCAACCGAAACAAAAAGCTAAACATGGAGAAATAATTATTCCATCACATCAGAGATCCGCTGCCGCGCTAGAACTCGCTTTCTCCCTTCTCGCTTGTGGCTTTAGAACGGTTCGCACAAGCGCGCACATTCGTGTGTAGCCGTGCGGTGGCTATAAAGTGCAATCGGTGCCGTTGGACGTACTATTTGAATTGAATGGGTAGGGAAGATAATTTATAATGTCCACAAACGTAGGTCGCTGCGACGCCTAAATAGGTCACGCTTACCGCGCAGGCTCACCCTGACTGACTGAATGGAAACAGGGACTCGCCCGGTAGAACGACCAACTGACCAGCGCTATCAACGCACGCACACAGCTAATGGAAGAAAAAGGGCGGAACGTTAGGGGAGGAATGGTGGACCGTAACCGCACAACCATTGGCCAGACACCTGAAAGCGTTCTAATGACGTTCGAATGGTGATTTGCAAAACCACTTCGGTGGAAACACATTTACAAACAATCAGTAAAAATCACATCAGTAAAAAAAAAACAATCCTACAACGCAACATTCTCACAAGAGTCAGGCTTGAGCTGTCCATGCAGCGGGATTAACCGACCAAATGCAGTCAGCATCGGTGCACCTGCAGCATACATCTCGTAATATAAAAGCAAGAACTTCACCGTTGATATTATTTAAATAAACCAACAAATAGAAGGAAAACTGGATATCGATACCCGAGAGGAGCGTTCACCAGCAGCACCAAACTGACCGTGCGAAGCCAACGAAACGCACGCAACAAAACCTGCTACAAATCTGTCGGTCGAAAGCTCCACGATGTCTGGGGTTTGGTGATATGGTTCGTGAAAGGAAACGATGAAACACTCCAAATAATCCACTACTCATGATCGGTGGATGGTGAGTCACACCTGTTTTTAGTTAAGCTACATAAGAGATCGACTATCTGTTTTAGATATTTGAGTTTTGGAAATGGTGAATAATATTTCTGCTTGAAAAAGGAATGAAATTACGTGACATTAGTATGTCAAGTTTTTCGTTCTACGAAACCTTCTCTCGCTTAACTTCCTTCTTTCAACGAAACGAAACGTTTCTTACTAAGGTGACGCGATCTAATAACACCTGTACGGAAATTTAATCCACCCTTAGCCTGGGAACGATTCCGCCCAACACACAAACGGCAGACACAACGGCTCGACACAGGGGTTTGGCGAATGTTTCTCTCGCAGTTCGGTTTCGCTAGATGGTAACCTGATTTTTGTTAATTTTAATTTTTATTCCTTTCCACCGTCGTACGTTCGTTGCCGCGTTTGGATCGCATGCTGTCAGCCATTGGGTACGAAGGCAGAACCGACCGAACGGTAACGGCGGATATTTGATACGAGATTGTCTTGGATGCTGTTTGGATGTGGGCTGTCTTACGTTATTCTCGCACTCGCACATGATCGCAAAATGTCATCTCCGATCCGGCCGTAACTGCGCATTTGAGTTATTAGCATTAGCGAACGCCAGGCTGTCTGCGAATTGTTGAGAAGTGCGAACGAACGAAGCGTGTTCTTGAGGAATGATAGCGAAGCACAGGAAATTGTGATGATTGGTTTGAACGGCTCTTTTCAAAACATTTCATGCTTACGTTAAGAAATTCTAATTTCAATTGTATGTAAAAAGTTTGCCACTAACACAAGAAATCTTGCAAAACATAATTATGCAAAACACATCAATTACAGTGCAAATCTCTAGGTGTAGAGAAGGTGCCTGCTTCCTTAAAACGGACCGGTACCGAGTCCATGGTCGAGAATGCGCCAACGGGATTATGACCTCAATTTTGTTACCTTCCCCGTTCCCCGTTGGACTTAAATCACTAAACGATTGCGCACTGGTACGAGATCGCATCAAAACGGCGCCCTTGCGAACGATACGGTCACAGAACCCGGCAATGGGTGGAAAGAAGGAACTAAATCATCGGAGAATTTATTACCATTTGCGCGAGATAAGGAAAGCTCATCCAGCGCACACACACACACAATCACCCACGTTTCACGAGTGCACCTAACGCAGCAAAAAAAAATCTGATGCTGCCGCAGAAGCATACAACACACCGGAAAAGTGTGTGATCATTATTGCGCAAACCACCATCCGTATCAACGGTATTCGTCCGCACGATCGCAAGGCGATGAAAGGAACGCGCGCGCGCGCCCGCTCACATTGTGGTCACGATTTGTTGTAGCGGGTGCAGCTGCAGCAGGTCTCGCATAAATCGCATCCGTCCCTCGTATGTCCAAAGCGTACCAAGGGGGGAAGCTCATCTCCATCCGAGCGCTATTTCTGCTGCATCTCCCAAGAAGATGCTGGAATTCCGCAGAACCGGGGGTTCACCCTTCGCATGAAGGTGGTAAAAATAATGAAAATCAATTTTCCCCGTAATAATCAGCTTCGCAGAATCCCGGCCGGTTACACCTTGGAAGCATTGTGTGTATGTGTGTTCAAGCAAATGCGCTAAAATAAGTCATGTTTCGTGGGTGATTGGTGGTGCCGGTTTCACTACCCGCTCACGCACGTTCTACGATCGATCGGTGCTGATCGATCGGTTGATCGAGCAGGGAGTTTATATTAAAATAAATAAATCCCATCATATCTTGATGCAAGAACACTGTTTTGCAGCTGTTCGTAATTTGCTGCCAAGTATCGTTTTGCAGTACGCCAGTCGCCCGAATGCGAAATGATCAATTGTATGTGTGTGTGTACACGGAGAAGATCCGAACAGCAGATGGCAATAAATTGAAAATATTATAAAACAGACGTTCTGTTTCTGCGAGCTATCGCGATCCTGCTTGCTTGGCAGAGTCCAGACTTCTCAGGCCATTAACAGAGGTAGCCCGATTTTTGCTTAAAGTAATTTCGTTTCGCACGTATCGGTGGTATGATCGTGATTCCGCAGTTCACTGGAATTCACCCGATCGCGGTATGATAACGAATCCGGTGTGTATGTGTGTTTGGTAATAAATTTTACTGCCATTAAGAAGGATTATCATTTATACCAACCATCACAAGATCCGACATGAAAATGTGCGTGTGTAGGTGCTCGTTTGCTGAGGTGTAAACCAAAAAAAAAACTACCCGCGATTACTACTGCTTTGAAAGATTTTCCTATTCACTTTTCATTTTTCCGATGCCTACCACCCTTGCCCTCCCTTTACTACCACCCATGGGGTGTAAAATGATCGTAAGAAAACACGCACATTTAGTCCGGCGACTCGGGTTTCTGTTTTCCAATTATAGAAAATTGGATCAATTATTGATATTGCATTGCAGAAGTTCGCACCACACCATGCCACCTAGAGTCCTGTTCGGTTCGTCCTGGATGGTTCTTCGCTACCTACTACCACCAACTTCCCCCGCCGATTAATCATCTACGGAAATGATCGTTAAAACTTAGACAACCTGATTAGCGATTGGTTACGTTACTCTGCTCTGCTGGCCGCACTGGTGAGGATCAACACAGACCCTAACGGCAAGCCGCGCTCATGCTACCACAACCGATCGTGTTTTCCCATCGATGGAACCGCAAGCTCCTCTGGGAGGGGGAGGCACGGAAAAAAAGGGGGAAAGCGAAATACTTCGAACCGTGATAACGATCTGCGTAATTTGCAGCGAACGAGAAACAAAATGGACAACAAATGAAAACGAAACGTCTGGCCGTAGAGTGCGACGGCGGGCTGGCAGGGTTGTTTAAATCCAAGTAAACAACATTCATTACTGTCACGAAGATAGCCGCGTGTGCGGGCAGTGTGGTGGTGCGCCCCGGGTTGGTAGGAATGCATTCTTTACGCAGGTAGCACGCAATCTTCGATTCTTGTTTGTTCTGCAAATGGGTCGGGCTGTGGTGAGAAAAGATGTCTTAACGTACACACACTAGACACACTCGTTAGCCCGTGTGCCGGAGAACACTTTGTGTATAATTTATGCGATAAAGCTGGCAGCCAAGCTGCGCCAACGGCCGTACCGAAGTATTGCTGACAAGCTCGAACGGTAGTGCGATCGACGTGTTAACTTTGAATGTCATGAACGGTTTTCCAACATTTGCGTAAAACGTTGCACACGTAGGTCATAAGGCTTCCTACTTGCACTCCCATAGATCTCATATCAAACATAAAAATTGCGCATTCAATCGGGTCAAAGGTGGGTCGTAAAACTGCCTCGATCGAATGTATCGAATGACGTTTTATTGCACGATCGTAAAACCCAAAGCCAAATCGACACTCCATCTAAATAAACATCCAAAATCGTCAACATTCAAAGCGCCCCAAAACAACTTAATTTGCGTGTACATCATCTGTCCCGAACATCCTCGACTGCACCGCCATCACCCGGACGGAGATGAAGATCATCTTTGCAGGCTTACTGTAGTACCTCGTCGCTCGCGGCTATAAAATATGAAATTTTATCCATTTTACCGAAAATGGTTTCAATACGTCTTCTTGTTTATGACAGTTGCCTACCCCGTTGGCCTTTAGCAAACCGGGTAAAAGAAACCCGCGCCAGACTCGTTAGAGCAGTGAGGAAATAGAATGGTTCACCTGAAAATTGAACCATCAACGGGTGGTTTGCGGATGACGAAGTGGACAGAATTATCAATCGTCAAACCGATTGTGGCTCGTTGTAGTTTTAGATTTTGCATTTTCAAGGAGTGTTTCCCCGCGTCGTGTCCGTTTCGCGGACAATTTCTACGTCCTGTGGACGTGGTCACGATCGGTTGATAATGTCATAATGCGTAACCATTAATCTGCATGACTAACGACCCGATGGCGCTTTGCTAGAGGCTAGACAGAGTAGGAAACGAGCGTCCATGCCATCCCATTTGTTTGCGGATTTGAGGTTAGATTTTACATATTCTACCCACGGCGGCTCTGTGAATTGGGACAGCAAGAAGACGCGTTCGGTGCGCGACAAAAAACGATGAGAACGAAAAGAAGTTTCACCTTAGGTAACATATTGCTTTTTAGTTCTTGCTTCAGAGGAAAGTATACACATATAATGCTAAAACGACTGATTGCTTTCGATCGAACACGAACGATCTGATGGGCGAACGAAATATGCAAACGTTTCATTTTCTGCAATAAAATTGAATTTGATTGAATCAATCCAACGTCCATCTTACGATCGCACAATGTCGACCACAAGCACTCCAAAACGATATCCAATCGACAGTTATTTGTGTTCATTTTCGGGGCCCTTCGCCAAATCGGAACACCGATCGGCCATGAATCAATGTAAGAGCACCGAAACGAGCGAGCCGCTCGTCAGCACGCGAATCGATTTCGGATTTCTTTCCAATCTCAATTTCAGTCTCCTCTACCCCAGGGCTAAACTGTCTCGAAAGCCGATCGATTGCACTGTTACATGCGCTTCGGTTTCGCGTATTATCAACCGGGACCGGTGTGATGACCCAAGCGACAGGCGAAACGTTAACGCTAAAGTCACCGTGAATGGCATCGGGTTTCGGAACCGTTGCATGGTTTCACGGCGAAAGAGCAAGTTAAAAAATGGAACACCACCAACAGGCAAGTGGGGCAGCAATTGAATAGTATTTGATTCAATTAAAATTCTTCACTTCACGCTTAACCCTCAGGTTAGCATACGAGCGTACCGAACCCAGCCACAAAACGCTTCTTACGCTCATTGAAACGAGCGCACTGCCTGTGAGTGACATTTAGCTGTCATCCCAGCGGGACCGAACCCGCTTGACATATCACCACAGCATGGCACCACCGGCAAGCACCTCGCGTGGGGCCACCAATGTTGGTTTATGCTTCCATCCCACCTTGGCACCGGACAGACGTTTGCCAACCATTTCTGACGTCAAACTGTGTCAAACGCGGGCACTAACGATCAACATCTTGATGGTTTTTGGGTAAAGTTTTATTTCAGTTCTCATGATTTTCGCGTCGTCTTCGTGCCATTTCATGCCTCATCACAGAAGTGGATTACAATCGTACATCCTCACACCTCCGTATGCTGTATATGCCATGAAGGATGGGAGGGTGTAGAGGGAGGAAGGGTTTGGGTGAAACACCAAAAGGTGAAGTGCGCCATTTTTCTTTCGATTTTATCGTCACCCGTAAATCTAATCTTTGGAGCGTTCCTTTCGTTCGTCTTAGTGTTCGCCCATCTGACCGTTATGACACCTGTTTGCTCGTGTCTCTAGTTCATCCACCGCATCAGGCCGACTGGAAAACGTCGATGAAAACACCACACGAAAGTGATGCGAGTTGGCCACCCTAGAACGTACGGAGCGTGCGAAAGGAATTCGAAGCGGTGTCCAATCACGACTGGTTTGTTTCGTTCGGAACTTCCAAGTACAATTTGTCACCAGTTAAACAAAAGCGTATCTCAACCAGCGATACGTTTAGAAGCCTCTAGTTTACGACAGCACATAAATGTGTACCGCGGGGACAGAAAAGCAAAGCCGTGCGGCGAGCAGTGACCGTAGGAACCGAAAGAACATGCAGAGCATAATTAAGAATCGAAGAGCTGACGGGGCAAGTAGCGAAGAGAGAGGGAGAGAAAAAAACAACCAAACCCCACCATATGTGAATAGGTTTCAAAATCTTTCACCAACAGCACACAGCACAGGCCGCGCTAGCGAACGAACTAGATGGAGGTTAAAATCGGAAAATTAGCATAATTAATTGCTGGCTTCATATCGTGCCGCCCAGAAAACTGGCAGCTTCACTGAGTAAACGACCGCATTGAGAATGGATGGGCCGTGGCAGAGCGATTGTTCGCTGCTGTTATTAACGAATTTGTGGTCGCAGAATCGCATTTGGACTGTCGTAGAAAAACACCAAGCGATAGAATGTGGAAACCTGGTTCCCGATTCATTTGCTTACCAACCAACCAGTAGAAGAAGCAGACCCTAAGAACCCTAAGAAGGGTTCAGGCAGTGGAGGCAATTAATCGATAAGAAAATCCTGTTCTATCAGTGCCCGATCACTATCGTGATTCAGCAATCAGACCCCGGGCCGGTTTGCTGGGTGAGGTGATTTCAACGTGTTGGCGCAAAAGTGCGCTGGCGACGAACCCCGTGTCGGGCCGAATGCGGTGCTAGCCGCGATGGCGGCGACCAGAGTGTCGTACCGCGGCGAGCACTAAAATGTGTGGTTATGATTAAACTCATTTGCTTGACTGATGTGAGTTTTGTTGAGCGCCTAATGTTAATCTAATTAATCCATCGCAAAGGCAAACAAAATGGACAGCGAATACAAGGCTGTATTTGAATTGCAAATTCGTTATCCTCCGGCGGCCCAACGATGGTGGATATACTTTTGTCCCGCCGGTTTTTTCGTATCCGTACGCTGATCCACATCTTGGTAAATTAAGACGTATTCCGATTGGTTTGCAGGCTGCAGGCAAAACGAACCGATCGGACCCGCGTAAGGGTTGCTCGTTAGAGGATTTAGCTGGGGGTTTTATTTATGTTTAATGATCAGGCTTTTTTTCTCGCTCGCTCGCTCGCTCTCATAAGCATCTGTTTTAAAAGCCAACATATCAGATCCGCTCGAGACTGTTGATTAATTGGAAAAATAACCTATAAGCCAACCGAAACCGGTAAAACCATCGATATTAATGAGCCACACATTTCGGTATGCTTGTGATTTTTTGTTCAAATAGCCGAAATCCCACCGGGATTAATGTAAACTTTATTATTATAAACATGTATTTCGCTCACCCCCCCAAGCAGCCGTGCGTTTGATTGGTGAATCTTTGCCGGTGACCTTTCTTTCCTACCGGTTGTAACGCGGTTGCGCCACGCAGCCCCACCAGCACTAACGGAAAACGGCATTTCACGAAATCGATTAATAGACTGTTTCGCTATATTTCATCTCGCGCCTGTCTTCCACTGACACTAACCTGCTGAGCCTGGTAGTGCAAATCGAATCAAACGTATGAAAAGAATTTCACACCTCGTGCATTCGGAACTCACCTATGGAGCACCGCCGGCTCGTTGCTCGAGATGATCCGTTCGGTCGTAAAGAACAAAAGACTTCGCCGGGTAAAGAAAGCAACGAACCCGGACAGAGTGGTGCCATTTTCGACCGCACTCACTATTCTGATACGATTTGCTCACCACCGTTAAAGACAAATACATTAGCGGTAATGGGTTTCGAATGTTTCGAGCAGAGCCGAGAAAATGGTTTTGCGGTCACATAAAGCTGCCAGGCCCTAGGAATGGAAGATGAGAACGCAATAGCCCCGAACTGTCAGGTGCGATGGGAGCTGTGCAGAGGTAATACTAACGGCTTCGGCCGAATATATGTATTTCCGTTGCTGGTCGCACAGAACGCGGTCGGGGTTCCAAGCATCATTAGCACAATGCGCCTTCAGACCATTAATATTACAGTTAGACCAAATCAACACGGGACAGTTGTCTTTAGTTTGTTGCTGTGCGAGAAACCCTTGGTGAGTGCTTTCTTCCCTCTCTCCACTTTGGTCACAGAAAAGTTTCAATTTCAAACGTTTCATAACCCCCATTACGGTGGACACCATTATTTTACAGCGTTTTTTTTTTGCTTGTATCTTGTCCATCACCACCAGCGAGAGCTCAATCTGTCCACGAAGATGTTCCACAACAAAATTCACAACATCGAATTCAAAAGACAACCAATGAAGCAAGTGTTGGTCGCACCGATGGTCAATGGCAAACGGGGCGAAGTTAATGGAGCAATGGCAAAACAACGCGTCACCGCATAGTGTGATAATTATTTATGGGGTGAGATAAATCATTTTTGCCAACTAATTTTTTGGTTCACGACCAGGAATAAACGGAGCGCATGCGCATGATAATATCCGTGAGAAACTCTTCCGCATGGGCGCGCACCTGTCCGACGGGCAATCGGACTGCAACTCGCACGAAACGATGAAGATATGTATATAAATAAGGAAAGCCAATCAGTTCGAAGCGACCATCGCTCCGCATCGCTCGTAAGGGTAATGTGCCTTCATGAACGATAGATACAGCGAGAAAGCCCCGACCGAGAGGGAACGTCAAAAAAAAAGCCGCGTGTACATTGTGCATTGCGAATAGTTTGGGGCGATAGGTCAACGGCTATGAGGCAGAGGTCAAACGTTGGTACCTTTCTACTCAGCATGTGCTCAAATGGCCCGGCAAACCGTACCCCGGGCGTTAATGGTGGTGCGTCACTCGCAGAAACTGAGCGTCGTTGTCCACGAGAGAAAGTCTGCACAAACTGCACCGACCGACGAACATTGGTGGATTAGCTTTCTCTAGGGTTGCGTGATGGTGTTAAGAAGGCAAAAAAAACAACTTCACTTCTTTGACCCTTCTGGCTGCCAGCCGTGCACCAAACACTGACTTGCTCCAGATTATAGGAAGAATCTTACAAGTGCACAACGCAGTCAACAACGCAGGAAACCCCGCGTTCAGGAAATGGGGTACCAGTTCAATGCGCGTGCACGCAAATAATTTATCCAAGCCGCTAATAAAATCCTTTAGCAGCTGTAATTTTGTTACCCAGGCTTCTTGCATTTGAGGGGGGACACACACACGATCGACCATTATTATACGCCCGGTTAAAATATGCATAAACCTGCTTATCACTTTCTCGGCTTGAAAAGCGATTAGATGATCTGGCGCACAAGGCAGCGCTGGGCACTCAATAAATTGTCACCCATAAATTAGCGCGAGCGTGTTCAAGCAATTTTACGGACAGTAAAAAAAGCAACGTTGAAGGCACGTTTATTGAAAAGCAGCAGCAACCGTGTAACAAGCCTCAACCAGGCTTGCCGCCCCTGCTGTAGCGTTATTGGCGTGAAGCAGTTTGATGCAAAATTTAATTTTCTATACTGATTTTCATAATTCGCTCGATTGATCAGTTTGTTAACAACGGTTGTGTGGCAAAGTTAGCAAACCGGGACCTGTCCGTCTGGCGAATAAAATAATCGACAGACACATAGCAAAGTATGCGATAAATGTGGCATATTTACTAGCCGGTAAAGGTAAATTTATGAAACAAAATATGTAAATGAATCGATCGTGCCCGCTTCGGACACAAGGTTCGATGGCTTGCGAGGTTGTTCGTGATCGTTGCTCCTCCAAAGTGTCTCGCTCGATGTCTCGAGCGCCCCTTCATCCGATGCTTCATTTATTAGGCTTCGTCTTCATCCCTTACGAAGGTACGTCGTTTGGTGCGCACGGTGCTAGCCGGTGCAGATTTGCCGGCTGTCACTAACATCTTCCTCGCACCACTACCAAACACAGCCGGTAGGATTAAAATTAGAAAACAACTCACCTGCCACCATGGCACGGGAACACAAAAATCGAAAGCTTTCACTAACGGGCGCCGGAAAGAACGTTACCGGATTTTAGCAACGAAATGTTAACGGAACCAGCGAAAGGAAGCGTGTAGCAAATATTTTATTTAGGGCTTGCCCATAACCCCCAGACCGTCTTCATCGCGAGCACAAGCAAGTACAAGTGCCGCTCGAACATACGTGTGATCAGAGGTTTGGCGATCCAAGTAACACCCGATGGAAGGTTCAGCA
>KZ062526.1:100437-115173 GCA_002091835.1 Anopheles maculatus | reverse complement strand
GTTCAGCAGAGTTCAACCTGCTTGTGCCAGTTGGTGGCGTCCCCGCCAAAAAGGCAGCATGCTGTGATGTTCGGTCGTTGTCGAGCTTGTGTACATCCTCTCTCTGTCTCTCGGTATTGAGGTCATGTGTGGACTGGAGCGCGTAGGTTGAAGCGATCTTCGGTTCCACCTAGCTATCGCCGGATGACTCTTGGACCATCTAGCTGTGGCCCGATTTGGTGTGGAGTTTCGTAAATCGTCGTTTTGTTTGAGTTCTTCAGATTTTTTGTTGTTTATTTCATTCCGTCACCATCAAGACTTTCTTCGCGACATCGCCCAATCGTTTGGAGTTCGGGGTTGTCGGTAATGCCTAATTTATATCCATCGACTGTTGCTGCCTACGGGCGCGGGCAGCGTCTTCATCGCGAATGACGCCTAGCCGTGACATTTCCGATAATCGATCGGCTTTGTCACGACCGAATTATCTTTTATTAGGCGTTCAGAAATTCCCACATTTTGGTTGACGTGCGTCGCATTTTAGTTTGATCGCTATCAAACGAAAGATATCCTGAAGCTTCTGGTAAATTGATAGAAAAGCGTTCCAAAATCGACTCTACACAAATTAGCTCCAGCAACAAGTTCATTATCTTCGCCCGCAAACAGTTAGCGCGACTGTAATTGCTGTTTGTTTCTAGCCTACTTTAAGAGCAGCACAATTAAATACTGCCCAATGTGAACCTCAACTGCCGAACTCCTCCTACCGAAAATCGGCAATCATTAGAACGAACTAAATCGATCGCGTAACAATGAAGGACCAAGATCGCATCAAAAGTTGATCAAAAGCTGGTGCTGCTGCTGCTGCCTTTCAGAATACCGTTAATAGCAAAGTGATTCTATCGTCACTCCCGCAACGACGTTGAGCAAACAAACGGACGGCCAATAGCACAAAAGCCCGTAACATAATAGCCCGGGGGAAAATGATGGTTTCGAAGAAAGCGTACCGAGCGCAATACGCTGGTTCCCGTTGTTGCCGATTACCGTTCCCGTACCGAGCCGATGCCGTCCACTCGTGATGCGTCCGGGGTGTTTAGGGTTCGGTGCTAAATGCTTCACTGGACGCGGCCAGCAAGTGATTGTCTCGTGCGCGGTTCCTGCTCGCGAAACTTCTGCCACTTTTCTGCCACGAAAAGTGACGATGCGCTGTAGGAAAAAAACGCGTATGTACCGTTCCCGGCCACTCAATCGAAACGCGTTCTCGAACGATAGAATAATAAAAGGAAAACCCTGCCCAGACGTTCGGCTGTCCGTTCGCTTCCCTTCCAACCCCCCAAAACCCGGCGTTTAGATATTGATCGGATTAGAGGAAGACATGGCTTTATTTAATTCGTTCGTACACCACAGAACCTGAACCGGAGACCGTACAATTGCCTACCTAGAGCTACACCGAGTATGAGCTACACGGAACCCTAATGGAACTTCCAATCTCTCGATCTTAATCTTGTTCCGAGTTCGGTTTCCATCCGTGCTGCCCGACCAACATCCCGTCGGTAAACAATATGAAAATAAAACGGTAATTTGGAAAGGCTCTTCCGAAGATGTTAGATTTTTGTTTTTTTCCCCCAACTGTACCGTGTTGCTGCTGCCTACTGGCAAGTTGTTCTGTACCAATCAAAACTGACGAATCGCGATTGTCGCGGACAAAAGAGAGCGTCCGGAACCTTCGGTTCGGAGGCGAGTGAAGAAGGATGCCGAGTGTGGCCTCCCTTTTCAGATGCACTTAACCAGAACTAATCCAATTTCCGCGGTATTGTGTACGGACCGAACCACAAATCGGCCCAAAAGATCATAATCCCTGCGTGCTTTTTTTGCTGTTGGAGTTTCTTCTCGCACGTCGATCGGTTTGCTGCGGCGTGCCAAATGTTGTGGCCTTTTGGGAAGAAATGTGCGCAACGAATGGAAATCGATTTGAATAAAAAACACAGAAGATTATTACATAATAAGAATCGGAGCAGACGCACACGTGCATCCACGGGCGAAACGTAGCTAATGAGGGAGCGAAACGCGTCTGCAACACGAAAATTGATTTGCTCTTCAACGCGGCCAACTGTGAAGCAATACAGTTTTCCGTCCGTGAGTGGCTCGTGGAAATTAAATTAAACCGTTTTCTGAATGTTTGTTCATTTTATGGATCCTAGCATGCCGCAACCAGCGAGACCTTCATCGATTCCGGGCGATCAAGATTTTAAACATTGACAATAATGTTAATTAAATCATTAAAGAGTGTTACCTTCACCAGTCTCCGTCCCCAGTACCCGACGGCAGCCGGCAACAAAGACGTAGATCGTCCCGCTTACCGATCGTCCCACTTCCTGGCGACACAGCTGTGCGTCAGACCTGCCCGGATCATGGGACTGTCGGTCCAACAGTGACGCATGTTAAACATACATTCAGAATCTCCCACGATTGTCTGCGCCAGCGTGTCTTTCAAGAACATCGGCAACAGAAGACACAAAACACACAAAAGACGATCTTTCTCGGTCGCGCTTTCGTTCGCTTTTCCGTCCCCAAAAGACAACCCCCTTCCGAGTTGTCTTCCTGCCTTTTCATTATTCCGCCTTTTGGGGCGGCTACCGTACGGTGGTATCATTATTGCTCCCCTTAGCTCATTATTCTTCCGTCTTCCCGGTTGCGTTTCGGGCTCAAATCAAAACGCCATCGCTTTTCCGGTCGAATCCGCTTTTACATATATCGGCGATGTGAACAGCACCAGACGTATGTGTACGGGCAGTGGCAGATGGCAGTGGCCAGCGCCAACCCTAGTGGAAAGAAAAGCGAGCATGATCCCACACATTAGTCACCCGCGACTGTGTGTATGGGGGTTTCCAGTTTTGCGACGCGATCCGTTTGCAGGCGGCTACACAAAATCGGACCATTTCAGCTTGTAACCCTCGGTATGCGCGTGAAGAAGCATAATAACGAGCAGCCGAAGATGCAGAACGCAGGACACAAAAACGGATTCTTGTTCTGCAAAGGAACGACTTCGGTACGAAGCTGAATCCAAAAGTGAAACATACAACAATAACAAAAAACCTGTCGTCAGGCCAAGGTCCCTTTTCGGCAGCAATTGTATGTCGTGATAAAATGAAACTAAACTCTAATTAATGAACGGAAAACAACACACACAAAAAAAAACCAACCCTAAAACGACGAATAGATAAATCAAATGCGACATACGACGAAGCTGTTCTTGGGAAAGGTAACTAATGTCGTCACTGATCATCCGGAAGATGATCATCGGGATGGTGTGTAAAGCCAAGAAGAACACAACTACATATCAAACAAACCGTCCGAACGCGTGGATAGCAACACGGGAGAGCAGGTATTGCTGCGTTGAGTGATTTAGTGGCAGTTTTCGGTGGCGGTTTCCTGGTAGCGTCGGTTCACCTTATTTGGTGCCCGGTTGCCTGGTTACCTCTCGAAGTGTACCATCGGTACATCTTGTCCAATCCATTCCCGGCTTCAAACAGTAAGCCAGCAAGCGGTAAAGCGCCACAAACCCATTCGTCCAAGCATTTGGTAATCATCATTTAACCACTCACGGTAACACATTATTTAATTTTATTAACATTTGCCCTGCTTCGAACGCAGGCTCTCGAACCGTGCGCCTCTCGCTTAGAACTTCTTGCTGCCAGCAGATGGAATTGAAGATTATTACGATTATCAATCATAGCGCAGAAGCTGATGGTGATGATGATGGTGGTGGTGGTCGTGATCCGGGAGCTACATTCTTCCCATTTCGTAAGAACATCCTCTGCCCAAACATTGCCTGTGATGACTACTTGTGTAAACGGAGCACAGAACCATATGCTTCTGGGCTGAGCTCGGCCGTAAAACACAAACATACAAAGCGAGGCGAAGAGAAAAAAAAACCAACATACTTTTGCGCAATTAAGCGTTTATTCACATATCGGAAAGCAAACGATCAGCAAAGCACAGGTGCAAATGGTGGTGTGGCCCATCGAAAATCGGAAAGCTCAAGTTATTCTCCCCTCAGCCGTTCGTAATGGTTGCGATTAGCGCGTTCGGGCAGGCAGGCGTTTGCAGCCTCCAGACTGCCACTAATGATTCATATCGATGAGTGTTAATCTTAACACACGGAGGCAACGTCCACTCGATCACTGCTAATGCCATACAAACACACACGCTCTCAACCTGAACAGTTATTACAAAACCCAAACGTACGCAGCACATACTGGTCGTTCTGCTGGTGCAAGAGCAGCTTTGGCTGCTCCAACAAACTTATCAGTACGTTCGAATGTTTCATCCTGCCGATGTGCTAAAAGAAGAGGGGTACACAAAAAAAAACGACACATCTCGCCAAACATGCTCGCAGACAAATGGCGGTTGGTGGTGATGGCAAACATTAGCAAACATTAGAATCGAGCATAAATGTGAGCGCTTGATGGGTTCAAGTTGATGATCCACAGTGCTTTCGTTCCGAGATGCCGATAGTACTCTGCTTCCTTTATTATTTTTTTTTCCCCTCCCTCGAGGTTCGTCACTTGTAAATTCAAAAGACTTCAACTGCTCGCAACAGAAGTGTCGTTAGAAGCAGACGGCGGCAACCAATAGTTTCGTTCGCCTGAGCCAATAAATAGGTAAATAAACTCTTAATTACCACTCGAAAATTGAGAACCGTCGTTTTGAAACTAGCAACAAAAAAAAAACACAGCTAAACATTAAGAAAACAGTCAAGACTTTTCGAAAGAACATCGTTTATGTTCGGCATCGCTGTTTAGATTCCCCGGCGTTCTATCTAACCCGCCTGCTGTCGTTTTGGGCTGGAGCATGCGAAAGAAAGATCGATCGATCGATCGATTGATCGACGGCTCGCACAATCGTCAGATCGTGCGATTGTGTGCCTGTCAAACGTTGTGCTGGTGGAACACAAATGAGCAGTTTTAAGTGTTCTATAACGGGACAGTGTGTGTGTGTGTGTTTGCGCAACGTTTAAGGGGTTTTTTTGTAATGAAAAGGTGCGAAATTATGTTTTACCTTTCATTCTAGGAATCGATGACTCCAACAATTCTAAGTTATACTGAATTCTACTTCTAGAGATAGTTGGAAACTATCAAAGAGGATTCCGAAACGGAAAATCAACCACTGACCAGATATTCACCATGCGGCAAATCTTGGAGAAGATGGCGGAGCAGCAGCTACACTCCTACCATCTCTTCATTGATTTTAAAGCCGCATACGATAGCATAGCCAGGGTAAAACTATACGACGCAATGAGCTCATTTGGAATCCCGGCCAAGCTTACCAGGCTTGTACGTATGACAATGACCAACATCACATGCCAGGTGAAGGTGGATGGAAAACTCTCAGGACCCTTTGCTACTACCAAGGGTCTGCGCCAGGGAGACGGGCTTGCTTGCCTCCTATTCAATTTGGCGCTAGAGAGGATCCGAGACTCGGAGGTGGAAATTTCGGGGACCATCTTCTATAAGTCAATCCAGATCTTGGCATACGCTGATGACATAGACATCATTGGTTTGAGGCTCTCCTATGTAGCAGAATCATACCAAAGGATCGAGTATGCGGCACTGAACCTCGGGTTGGAGATTAACGAGGCAAACCCCAAAATGATGGTGGCACCACCAGCGGCCCTGCTAACAAACACCGATTTACGCAGGGGTGATGTACAGATAGGTGATCGCACCTTCCAAGTCGTCCAAAACTTCACCTATCTGGGGTCAAAAGTGAGCACCGACAACAAGGGTGCTGGCTGCCAACCGGTCATACTACAGCCTGAGGAAACTTCTCCACTCAAAATACCTGTCGCGACGGACGAAGCTGGGACTGTACAAAACCTTTATAGTTCCAGCGCTCTCATACGCCTCTGAGACATGGACTCTGTCCAAAACTGACGATACCCTCTTAGCCGCGCTCGAGAGGAAGATGCTCAGAAGGATTTTTGGCCCCGTATGTGTGGAAGGACAATGGAGGAGCCGCCACAATGACGAGCTCTATGAGCTGTACGGTGATCTCACCATCGTGCAGCGAATTAGGCTCGCCAGGCTCCGGTGGGTTGGTCATGTCATGAGAATGGCACCGGACGACCCAGCCCGTAAAGTCCTTTTAGGCCGTCCACATGGACAGAGGAGGCGTGGTAGGCCCAAACTGAGATGGAGTTATGGCGTTGATGCGTCCGCCAAAACGGCCGGGATAATTGATTGGCAGACGACCGTGAGCGGTATCGAGGATTGTTGCAGGAGGCCAAGACCGCGAAGCGGTTGTAGCGCCCGATATGTAAGTAAGTAAGTAACTGAATTCTACACTGAGCATTCCCACTCATATTCATCATTTCTTTTAGTGTGTAATTTACGTTCTACATGCTTTAACAGCAAACATATTTGCTATAGAAAATGAATAATAAATACAAGTAGTAAAACTTTATAAACAAAAACACAACCTGTTATATAAATTATCAGAGCCGTGTCGGCATTTCGTGACCTAACACACCTTTCTGTGTTGTCCTACGATAGACGAGTGATTTACCTGTCAGAATGCTGCCACAAAACTTTGATCGCTGGGCAAAAAACTAGCAACTCAAATGCACTCTGGTGTGTACGTATCATTCATCATTTGTGTACAATTGCTACGGATGTTTAGGTCTCGACTAACGAACGATTGCCTTTGGATGGAGAAGTTCTCGCCTCAAGACGCAACCCACCCGAAAGGACATCGACCCAGCGAGTTGTTGTACACGAGTCATGTAACCACGGTTCAACCGGGGGGGTTGGAAAATCGATGACTCATTCTGTGTGATTTTCCGTCACTCCAACGCGTCATCGCGATGACGCGCGGTGGGTTGTGTTAATGTTTCAATTTCAATCACAGCATGGAAGGAGCTTTGGGCAGAATACAGCCTTGAAAAAAAACACACACACACACACACACAAATGTACAGAAAACCGTACCAATCCAGGAAGGGCGTTCCTGCGCACAGGCACACCGAATATCGACTAACGGCTGCCCGGCAAGGGCGCATGAAACGCATGAAACGAAAATGCCAGTTAAAAAGCGACGCGAGAAAGAAAT
This sequence comes from Anopheles maculatus, assembly GCA_002091835.1. NCBI lineage: Eukaryota > Metazoa > Arthropoda > Insecta > Diptera > Culicidae > Anopheles > Anopheles maculatus. Next base: position 108,090 of record KZ062526.1, on the reverse strand, counting down.
CGTTTCGTATCACAGCGACTAAATCTAAACCAAAAACCAAATTCTCCGCGTCCAATGGAAAGCAGACCGATGAACGTTCTGACCAAGGAAAAAAGTCAACCTCTCCGCTTCGTTACGTTAATGTTACACCCTCTTCCCGTGGCACGAAGTTCTCACATCCGACATTCTTTCGCTGTGCTGCTGCGTTCGGACGTTCTGACGTTCGGTGGTCATTTTCCGGAGGGTTCCCATTTCCTTTCCACTCATTTCGGTCACATAATACAAGTAGTTAGATGTTGCTGTTACGTGAATTTGCTTTTAACTGCAACGGTGCGTTCCGGCTGCGGCGAACATTCCGTACCGGGGTACCGGCGGCATTTCGTGTTTGCGGGTTGTAGCGCTTCCAGATCTTATTTCACCACCGCGGCATCCCTGTGTGTGTATCCCATTCTTGGCCGGCACAGGAACGATCGTCGGAAAAATGGTTGATATTTGCTTTATTTGTGTTGTTTTTGTCTTGCCGTAATGTTAACATAAAATTTTATGAGTTTATTGTGTTTGCCGAACTCACACACCGGGGTCGTACGTTCGCGTATGTTCGGAAACCCGATCCGGGAACCCCTTTTAGTTTCGATACAACCGTACAGTACGTTTGGACAATACCAATGACACCGGGGGCTTAAGTTTCCCAATGCATCCACGATCGACGGCTATCGAACGATCGTGCGCGGAAGCGAGCTAGCGGTTACTTGTTTCAATTAACATTCTTACGCCACCGTAGCGGCTTTCGTTACCGGCTTCATTATTCATTACACACATCCAGCTGCGCAAGGATCGAATCGAGATCGGTTAATCCTGCCGAATGCACAAATGAAGCGCGGCGTACAAAATGTACGCAGCAAAAATCAGAATCAGCTGATTGTAAAATAATTGGATGGGAAAGCAAAACAAAAACACCAGGGCAAGATTAGGGCAAGGATTCATCTTCAGCGTGAACGCAGCCAATGTGGATTAACGCACGAACCATTTGCAACCAAATAAAGGTCCTACCGAGTGGTAGCGATGATGATGATAGTGCAGGCAACTACCAGAGATAATGCTGCAGCTTCCAGTGTGTGAATGTGCTAAGTTTCTTGGAATTCAGGCACACGATGGAACTACGTTTATCGTCTCACGTGTAGCACCGAGTGAGGAAAAGGCAAACTCGGACCAAACAACAGAAAAATCTATGTTTGAGTTAGCGTGTTGCTTACACTCCAAATCAAGAGATTCCAGACTCACCGTAATGATCGGGTTGGTTCAAGAGCAAAGGTAAAAGAAGAAAGGTTCGGGTTTGTAAACAAACTTTATTTGTTTGAACAGATTCCGGTTCTAGAGGATTGTTAGGCTTACTCTTGTCTTACAACAACTCACTTAATTGCTGTTTTGATAAGGAATGCTTTTAACGGAATTTCTTCTGATCCTGTTTGCTTTTAAAAGGTGGTGTATCTCTGTTTTATAAAGTTTTTTTGATCATCAGAAGATTTGTTGATTTAAAATCAATCGATAGAATAAATATTTCTTCTTTAAATGCAAGATTTGCAGTACGCAAATTAAGAGGAACCAAAAACGGGCTTTCATCAAACCGAGAAATTGGTTCGTTTACTTCTGGCAGCGACAACAAAGGGCATCGCACGTGAAACCGTCCCTGTCAGCAATGGTTGCACCCATGCAACCGTTTCGTTTTGGGGTGGGAAATTTATGTAGATGAAATTCAAACACTAGTCCACAAGTGTTCCCCCACCCGTTACCGATTCACGATCATGAAACGTGCTTTGGACAGCAAGACGCGCAAGATGACGATCAACGGATCGGTTACATTTGAACCAGGATGGATGGAGTTGAGTCGGGTTCCAACGACAAAGCGCGTGTATCGATTTCAGATCACGTTGAAGCGCTACTTTAGTGTATTCTTCTCGCTTCTTTATCGTTTCTATATCATTCGGGAGGTTTTCTTTTTGTTCCGTCATATCTGGTTTGTCCGAAGAAATCCTCAAACTAAGATGTAGACTATCAAGTTCTGGTCCTGCTGCGTGTGTGTGTTGTAGATTTAGTTCCTTTCCCCACTATTTATGCGCGGCAAGCTTCTGTGTTTCAGTGGTTCATTTCTAACCGGGCACATTCCGCTGTCATTTGATTGATGAGAACCGTTTCGGATCCACGGAGCAGATGGAACTGTCGAAAGACCGATCTCAACATACGGCAACAATCTTGCGACCATAAACTCTCAAAGCAGAAGCGACGCTTGTACACCACACCACACGAGCCACCGTTTCGATTGGGCTCGATATGGGTGGTCATGGAGTAGGATGTGTGGGACCGTCTCGGCGGCGAGTATGGAGACCGTTGTGGGGGATCGGATCGAGCTAGTCAGATATTTGATGATGTTCAAAGATCGGCTTTCAAACGCCTCCGACCTGTGCGTTCGATTGTATATGCCGATCCGGAACAGACGTCCTTTACAGCGGAACGAGAGCAAAGAAATTTCGATAGAAGACGATTTAAATAAATTTTCTGACACGATTCCAACCGGACAGTTTGGTTCAGGCCAGTAGCAGTGCTGCTTTTCCTTGGTACGGATCCAGCAAGCGATCGAATCAGTAACTACCCGATCTTTGGACGCGTCAAACATTCCCGAACGCTTCAATAAGGATTAGAAATTGGACACGGAAGATAAAGATAAAAGATGGAACTAGAGAACAAAAAAAACAAACTCCTACAGTACATGAAGGTGTAGCCATATGGTTTAGAGAAAATCCAGCGTGGGAGAACATGTTAAAAACAACGATCGATAGCTTATACAAATTAGAAACAATCTATTAATTACCTCTTGAAAATGACTGGCTTAATCCGAATTAGTGTAACTGCAGTTTGAGGCAGCGAGGTAGAGTAATCCAATTTAGACGAGACCGCAGCTGGTTCGGGAGCGAGTATATTGACCGCAGGAACGACATGAAATTGCACTTAATCCAATTTGTCACCTGTGTGAGCTCGGCCGGTACTCGACTCTCCAATTGAACACTTGTGTTCCCGACACAGTGGGTTGCGTATTGGAAATACGGCTTGGATAACACACACACAAACATACACAAATATCAGCAATTCACAGCTATTTCTGAGTGTGATTCTTAGTGTCGCACTGGTAACGCAAATATTTTGCACACAACCTTTTCACAACCTACCAAGGAATGCTTTTAGCGAAAGAATGCTGGAGTGGAAACGCGGTGACCAGAGATGGGAAGATACTACACTACACATTGGCACTTGATTAAAATTCTTACACAAACCGAAACAATACGATACCTTCTTTGATTCACTTTGATTTTGTCGGCATCGGTTCTTTTATATTTATTATTTGTTGGGATTGACACATCTGCCCGATAGGAACCTGTTCTACGCACGCATTGAAGTTACTATCAGCGAGAGAGTGAGAAAAATGTGTCACTTTCTTCGCGACTGCATCTCACCACACGCTGGCACACTTCCTGGCGCAAGGAATGCTGACCAAGCTGGAAAAAGGGCGCTTTCTTCTTGTGAATTATGCTCTAACTTACTGCAAACACGTTTGGCTCTGGCGTACACTGAACTATTGCCATTACACAAGTACACCAATCATTTCCACCAACACCAGTTTCATTGCATTGCAGCTCAAACTAGGGACTCACCCATGCACCACGTGCGCGCCTTACACTGAACCAATTTACAGCAACAGCTGCGTTTGTTTGAAACACAATTTCGATAGTTAAAAGTAAAGCACACACTAACGATATCCTACCCTGCCGGGATGTTGAGACGGTGTCGGTCCTTTGCACCTGTCACTGGTTACCCACGAAACCGACACCTGATCGAGGAGGGTAAAGTAGAGGCCGACCCTTGTCTTAAGCAACAGCACTCCGACCCGGGTCTGTGTATGTATGCCGAAGCATTCGTACGCGTTCTTCTAAACCGCTGCGAAAACCGTCGTAGTGACGATGCACATCGTACCGTGGTCTACGCTCGACTGCTGCATGTAGCGCCTCCAGTCAGCGAAACCGGCGCAGATCGTGGTGGCCGCTTGGTAGGTGAGCAGCAACGGCCCAAAAGGCACACGGTGAACTAACACAAACAAAACCAGTGCCCCAAAGCCTGCGAATGTGTGTGCAGCCAACCAGCCGACATCCCCGAACCAGCAGCACCACGCTTCATGCGCTCAGGTGAACCGACCTACCCCCTAGAACCGGTTTTCCGGAGCTATTGTACGACTTTCTTTCCACCAGCGCGCTCGTCATTTCGATTCGTTCGGATCTCTTTCTTTCATGGTGGTCGGTTGTAGGCAGGTCTGGTCTGCTCCGCTCGCTATTCTGGCCGTTTCTCACATGGGTTTGTTTACGGAGCTGTTGGGTTAGTTTGTGTGTAACCGAGACGGCGGCCGCAGAAATAATGTATGTCGGTGCAGAGCAAACGCACACACATCGTCAAACGCGCTGGGTCGGATCGACTGCATGCTGGGTCGGATAATGCCACCCGCGAGAGAACCATTAAACCGGTCCGGGAACGTGAGCAGAGAGATACGGCCAAGAAGCAGGCGCGTCTTCGGTAAGTGGGCAGTGCAACAGGTTGCTCTAGTATCGGTTGCTCATTCCGTAAATGTAAAACGTTGCCGTCCTAGGGTGTGAAGAGCTTTTTGCGATTCGTTGCTGAGCTTTCTGTAGCTCATGCAAAAGGGATCACGAAAAAGCATAAACTAAGGCGCCTCATGCTGTTGTTACAACTGTTCGATTTAAAATTAATTTTATGGAGGTGTTTGTGTGAGTGGGTTATTACATAATTTTTATTCCATTTAAAAAATTAACATTATTTCAGATTCAAAAAATTTTAACTTCCACATTTCAAACTTAGCTAACTGCTAGCAGTTCAAGATTTCATCTATGTTATACTGCAAATGTAACGAATGCTTAAGCAAAACCTGCAGCTTTGACGCTTATTTCATTAGTTCCAGTCACGCTTAAATTATATGCCATTCTTTAAAGCTCCTGTTCAATGTTCATGCTATGGTGTGCTATGCAAGATCAGGGTAGTATACGGCCTGTAATTCTGTACCTATTCGTTTAAATTTTCCAAACATTTTTTTATTACTTCCATTGCACATGCTTTTGTAATTATATTATTGTAAAAAGTAGACTTTTAGGTAGTTTTGACATGTTTTTTTTTCAAAATGATTCATATTTTTACCTAAAATTAGAAATGTAATAAAAAACTACGTTTTTCTATCTACTAATAAAGATCATTTGACCTAAAATTAGGAGAAAATAAAAGAGTATAAAATGAAATGTATTGATTCCGAACGAGCCTACAGTTCCTCAAGGAGAGTAAATGCATTTTAAAAGATTTGTTGCGAAGATTCATTGTTGCAAAAATTGGAACAAACTAACGATAAAAAAATACTAGAAAAAAGGAAAATAAACAAAGCTATGAAATTTACGACGAAACTAAAATTCTGAAAAAGCGATTTAATTTTAAATTTGAAAGGTTTAAACCAGCAAACTATAGATTTTGCAAAGTCGATTTTTGATTTTATTATGAGTAAAATGTAATTTGTATTAGGACAACAAGGTTCCAGAATTTTTTTTTTTCATTTAACAATGTTTTTATTAATCAAGATAGATAAAATATTTTCAATGCATTTAAACAATGAAATGAATTATTCTAAAGAGAAAGCGTAACCTGCGTAGCTTAAGCTTAAAAATTAATCCTCGACTTACCGTAAAAAACCAATGTACCTGCGTTGTGTTTGTTGTTAATGGAACATCCTGGGGGGTGTAACTTCATAGTACTTCGACACGAGTGGATGATTTTCTACCAGCACCTGCGTTAGGACGACATGCGGTGGCAAAGGATATCGTTTGATTACAAACTGAGCCTGCCCAGTTTCACTGACTCGTGTTCCACATCGAAGCCTGCGCTGCACTGCTAATCTGTGACGGAGGGACATTTTCATCAGTGCTTGTTTAGGTGCCGAATCAAGCTTATCACTTACCTGGTCAAAAGTATTCGTTCGCTTTCGGTAAACTCCGGTGAAAATATAAGATCATAGTATGGCTGTCGCGCCAGGATGGCATCCATGAGCACATGATAAAAATGCATATCAATAAGACAATAGTCTTCTGTTGCGTCTCTTAATTGCTTGTTTTTCGTGGGCTTTTTGGAACCGAGACCTCTGCGATCATGTTTGAAGCACACTTCGATCGGCTTCACTATTCCAGTATGTTTCGAGCCTAGCCCTCCACCCGACCAGCCTAGCTTTTGAAGCAATCGGTAACCGATATTGTGCTGTTCGATACATTGGACAGGTTGGTAGCTGCATTCATTTAAAAGCCTTTCTACATTGTAATTCAGGTATGAAAATCGCTGTATGTACTGCAAAATAGGATGGACAGGGGGACGGTTCGTTTAAATGCGTCACTGAACAGTAAACCACATCGTACTTACATTAACTTGGTAGCAGTAGTACTTCAGAACTTCCAGTAAATCTGCAACACATTGCGCATAAGCCTTTTGGTACGTGCCGGAAGTTTTGTTGATGAAATAGTTGGCTGCATAAGCTTTCACTTCGAATATACCATGCGATATAGCACTGATAGCAATAGATATGGTTCCACTGCCCAAACGTTCAAACCATTCCGTTGTTTCTTTTAATGAATTATTAACCACGACGATGTTCTGGAGTATCTCATCCAGCGTGCGAGCTGGAACGATAGGACCTAACCTCCAATCTAGCTGTTCCGGACTCGCTGGAACGTGTTCCTGCGGCGTATGTGTTTCAGCGTTTACCGGGTTTTGTGTGAAGGAACTTCGCTTTCTTTTCAAATTGTGGTAAACTTTAGCCACAGGTTTACCAAGCTTCTCCACTCGTTCCATAACGTCGGGTGTATATTTGCACCCGTATGCTACCATGCTCGCGAAAACTTGCGCCAGGGTTACCAACTCCTCTTCCGGAATGCATTCCTTGTGCAATTGCATGAACCACTTCTTCAAGTTCCACAGGGTGTTTGTATCGTGCGATGTACGGTATCTGTCGATGATCCAATCACTATCAATAGCGGAAATGGAAGCTTCCTGGTTGCTTGTGGAATCTTCTGAAGTTTCTGTCTCATTGCGTACTGGCCAATATTTGCATTTGTTGCTACGAGAGAACGGATTAGGCCATTTGCGTCGTAGTCTTTTGTGTGTGGATGACCGCCGAGTGGCTAGTCTTTTCTGACGTTCACTAGACGTGAATTTCATATTACCAGCAATCTGCGGTAATATACGTGTAGTTGCAAAGCGAATCTATTGTTTCGGGCGGTTTTGTGATCCTGTCGTTGGAAATTACTAAAATTGTTTAGTAAACAATGGATTTCTACATTGCTAGTATACTGTTTGCCCGTGGTTGCACCGATTGCCAAATGTAGACAACGGTGCTCAAGATGTTTATAAATGTGAACTACACTTTGTCAAATAACAAATAACAAGCGGCCCCCAGCAGAACATAAATTAATGATAACGAAGCTTTTGTAGTTTCTTTGTTTTGCTGATAATGCTATGACATTTCTGTTGTATTTTATTTAATCGCAACAAAATTCCTATAATTTACCGGTTCGCTGGTATACATCTTGT